>OX328132.1:83115832-83318332 GCA_946811695.1 Gonocerus acuteangulatus | reverse complement strand
TATCCTCTAGTCCACACACGTGCCCCTGCACAGTCCCGGCCTCATTAGACTGTGTAGATAATGTATTGCGGTTTTAATTCTCTTTCGATGGTCTTTACAGTTCAACTCTGGCCTCAAGGATGCCCCATACACAATGAGGAATATCTTGGACTACGCAGTCCAAATCTTAAGATTGTTCTCTCCACGGAGAGGCACCCTTACGACAAATTTTAGAAATAATGTCATTGAAAAGTGAATTGAAATATTTGCATAATATATATGCGAGCTTTAAACAAACTTAGTTTACGCATTTCTTCCACTAATGCATTGACTCGTTATCTTTGCAGTCAATTACTCTTTTTCTGGGGCCCGGGTAAAGATTCTTTGGGGTTTTTTACATTACTAATCTTTGTGCCAGGAGGCGTGTCTCTTTATTTATATATTTGTTGACGACTCCCATAATTTTCTTTGATGAACATTTCTCTAAAATTACACCAGTTAAGCTTTTCAACTCCATCAGAGTGATTGATAAGTGTAGTAACTAGTTCATCTATGAGTGCAGATGGAATAGTTGGGATTCGGCTAAAGAAACCTCAATACGATTTTTGTTAAAAAAAATCTATATTTAGGATGTTTCGGCTACCTTTTGACGAAAACACCCGCTGTTTTTACCAAGTCCCTTGCCAAACCCCTTCTTGTAATGGTGTATACGTAGGAGAAACCATAAATGACATTCACTCGCGTCTTACACAACATAAACGAACCATCACTAACATAGAAATAGATAAATCTGCACTTGCTAAACACGCCATTAACTTCGACGACACGAAAATTCTTTCTACAGAACGAAACAAAAAAAGACTACAGATCTCTGAATGTGTACACATTAACCTAAACAAAAACAATATAAACTACAAAACTGACAAACAAGGCATTTCTCCTATTTACGCTAATATTTTTCAAAAACTCTCCCGACCTCCCACCTAGTATTTTCCCATTCCCCTTGTGTATCCTTCCATTAACACATTTTTCTCCCTTCCTGTCATAAAAGGCTTTTGATCCCTACCGACCTCCTCCCACCACCTGGTTTGTTTTCAGTTGCATATACCCTAGTAGATTCCTTTTTTCTTAGACACTTCCACAATGGTTACTTAACTGTTAACTTAGGTCTTTCTCTGCCTCCCGGCATTTTCATTGGTATGTAGTATCTTATTTCTTTGTTAAAATTAAATAATATTATTATTAACACCTATTTACTTATATACACTTCAATAAAATAGCCTTTTTTTTTATGTTTCTATTGATTTTCTAGAACTCATTCTAATAATTTAACAACAAATTGTTCTTTTATAGTAAGTTAATTGTATTTATAGATCTGTTACTTATATAAATTATAAACTTTTTTCTGTATTAATTTCTTTTTTTTTGTCATTTTAGCTGACGAAGGCTACCAATGAGTAGCCGAAACGTCCTAAATATAAATTTTTTTAACAAAAATCGTATTGAGGTTTCTTTAGCCGAATCCCAACTATTCCATCTTCACTTATCACCTCGACTGCTAACTATCTAATCTTCATGATAGTTCATCTATGTCAAAAAAGCTTTTCAGTTGAAAAAATGGATTGCCAACTTCATCGTCATTTGATAAAAAATCTATGTTTTCTAGAAGCTCATTTATAAATCAATGCATTTCGAATTTGAAAAATTAAAATACTTTTTAGATGAGCTGGCCATGATGGAAAAAGTCCGTCTTGCAGGACTGTATCATCTTAGCGCGGTTCCGTTCGTATCCCTAGTCTAATTTGGAAAGATTAAAATAGAAGCAGTTATTATTTTGGTTCCACCAGTCTTTTTTTTAAAATTAATTATTATAATGGCGTGTCAACCCCTAGGTCACTAACGCCATTCTTGTGAGTAGTAAAGTCTTGAAAGGTCATGATTTACAATCTTACCTGGAAGGGTCGGCTACACTCTGAAACACTGGAAACAGACCCGCTAGTGACAAGGTCTTGGAATCTTGGAAATCTATATTTCTAACAATAAATTGTTTTTGTTATTTTACTTAACCAGTTTTATTGTCAAATACATTATCCAACTATAAGCAATTAAAAAATAACAAGAAATAAAACAGACAAAAAGAACCATTGCAATAAACGAAATCAATTAATTTAAAGCTTTAAGCACTTTTTTCTCCGATTGACATCGCCTAATTAAAACTTTCTTCAGAACCTTTTTTTTAGAGCATTTAGTAAGCTTCCGAATGGTAATCTTCCGCTTCACAAGATTGTCAACGGTTTTCGAGATACTAACGAAATTATACAAAGTTACCAAAACTTTTTTTGTCTGTTAATAAAATATTTTATTCTAACCCTTCCTTTACTCTAAACGTAACAAAAATTTCAACATATTAGTGGTGATGAAACTCGAACATGCAGAAAATGTTTCAACTGTATCCCATAATTCTAAGTACCAAAATCAAAGACAAAGAACCCTCCCTAGGAAGGACGCTAGGCAGTTGAAAAGCTATATAACTTGGAAATCCATATCTCTAACATTAAATTGTTTTTCTTAACCTGTTTTATTTTCAAATACATTATCCAACAATAAGCAATTAAAAAATAACAAGGAATAAAAAACAGACAAAAAGAACAGTTCGAATAAGCGAAATCAATTACTTTAAAGTTTTAAGCTCTTATTTCTCCGATTGACATCGCCTAATCAAAACTTTCATTAGAACCTTTTTTTTAGAGCATTTAATAAGCTTTCTAATGGTATTCTTCCGATTACCAAGATTCTCAACCTTTTTCGAGATATTAAGGAAAGTAAACAAAGTTACTAAAACCTTTTATGTCTGTTAATAAAATATTTTATTCTAACCTTTCCATAACTCCAAACGTAACCAAAATTTCAACATATTAGTTTTGATGAAAGTAGAACATGCAGAAAATGTTTCAACTGAATTCCATGATTCTAAGTACCCAAACCAAAAACGGAATTCAAAAAATATTTTTCCAATTTTCTCGAAAACTGTTAAAGCTATCGCCTTGAAAATGGTTTCATTCGTTTTCCTAGCCCAGGAATCATATAAAACGAGTACTTAGAAGCTTATGAACTCAAAAACGTAAGCGTTACGATTTTTTTTGCGCGAATTTCGCCCCAAACGCCATCTTCCAGTAGGCGGATTTCGCTGGTTAACGAACTTGACCTTTCAAATTGGACGACGGATTTTTGTACCAAATTTCATCAAAATCGGACCATTCGTCTTCGACCTAGAGAGCGAACAGACAAATATATATATATATATATATATATATATATATATATATATATATATATATATATATACAAATTTGAACCACCATCATTTTCGGTCTCTAGGGGTTCTAAAACGCAAAATTTTCTAGTCGGCACTTCCGGATTGTTTCATTGTATCAACCTTATATGCGGGGTTCCTCCCTATGGGGGAGGGAGGAACCGCGCTAACAACCTTATAAGCGGGGTTCCTCCCTATGGGGGAGGGAGGAACCGCGCTAAAAAGTCTCGTTAGTGGGAACGTTGGATCAGATTTACCCATCAACAAATTTGAGGTGGAATAACAAATTTATTTGAGTACATTATGTTTATGTATCAATCTTTTTGCATTTGCGATCCTAGGCAAGTCAGTATGAATCAGAAGGTACATGAATTATCTGCCTACGGAGGAATATTCATGTCTCTGTAGGACACTATGGTAACAAAATATTAAGCTTCGTTCAAATGAGTTCGTATAATCCAACGTTTTGTAGTATTGAGTCTGTGTTGGCTTCTCTTAACAACTCGCATAAGTCGTAGGGTAAGTTCAGGTGACGTTTTCTCATGTATTCTATGAGTAAATGTTTTATCGTAAGAGTAGTGTTACATATTTCATATTGCAGCTGTTCATGTCTTGTCATTAAGTGACTCTGATTAAGGCGCGAATGACCAATCATTAAGCGGGTGAAAACACCTTCGTCTCTCCGGTTCCCACGAGAACTGGATGACAATTCTTTTATTGTTAAGGTAATACAACTTATTGTAGATGTCAATGGGTCATATTGAACGTTCCAGGTTAATATTATTCCGAACAAAATGAGTGCAGTGCCCTTAGTGTTACTTGTAATTTAATTATATCCCTCTACTGGTTTTAACATTAATCCCACCGTTTGAATTCCGGCCTGAAATAAAAACGGCTGTGGTTGCAAAGAGAACAAGGGGTAGAAAGAGAAATGATTTTATGTTAAAAAAACGCATTGAAATTCTTGGTTGTGGGTAAATTCCTGGTCGGGAAGCCCTTAGTACCGCGTCTGAGGGAGAGGGCGGACAATTTTAACAGGTTTAATGAGGGCACAAATCCAGGAGAGAGCCTTTAGCCGCAAACCTCTCCTCTATCTCTATGCTCTACCATTCCATGCATTTCTCCAAGCCCCCTCCCCCCCCCCCCTCTCTCTCTCTCTCTGCTTCGCCGCACAAAATACAACCGTACACACGGCTTCCCCGCTTTCAAGGAAAATGTGATCTTTTATTGTACATTTTCCACCTACAACTTCCACTTTGTAATAAGTAATTACAAACAAAACTTATTCAAGCAATTCAAAAATCTTATTATTATATTATCTTTAGTGCGTTACTTCCTTACCTACTAGGCCGAATCACATTTACAGCGTTCCACAAAGGCACGAATGTGTAAATAATTCCAATTTCAAAATCTAGGAATTGTCCAATATGACCGCCATTTGAGATTTTTTTTTTTTTTTTTTTTTTTTTTTTACAATAACTAGTTTGGGGTGGGTTGGATTGATAGTTGAAGGGCAGAAAACTTCTTGGTCATCACCGCCCTAAGAATATAGTTTAATCGTGCAAGTTTAATGTTAGGATGGAGAGAGTTTTCAGTATTGTCTGTTTGAGACAGAGTTGTGTTTCTAAAATTTGTTAGAATCCTGCTTTGGAAAAAATTATTATTGCATATATACATAAGAACTAGATTCAGATGTCCGTTCAAAAAAAAGAAAACACACATACAAATTTTATTTTATCTTATTTTTTATTTATTTATATATATATATATATATATATATATATATATATATATATATATATATATATATATTTTTTTACGGCGCATCTACAACTTGGCCATTAGCGCCGGGATATCTACAGGTTGCCACCCATTTATAATGCCAACAGCAGGTGGTCGGTCACCCATTCAGGTTCTGACCACGCCCGACGTTGCTTATCTTCGGTGATCTACGGGGGAACCGGTGCATTCAACGTGGCTATGGCCGTTGGCCAGATATATGTATATATATATATATATATATATATATATATATATATATATATATTTTCTTGTCATTACTTTTGACACGTTTAGTCATTCATCCTTCATTTTTTTCTTTTTTTTTTCCTTCTTCTTGGTTTATTCTTTTGTATATATATTTGTATTTATTTATTTTTTGTTGAATATATACCTTTGATACGATATGTTTGATTAGGACCATCGACTTAACTACATACTAACACTAACAATGCTTTCTTATACTAATGCTAATACCAATCTAAAATGACTAAACTATTAACATTACATTAATCGATACTAAGTATTAAAAATTACCCATGTTAAAATGTCTTTATTTCTATATTATATCTCTCTCTTTCTTCCCCTCAATATATATATATATATATATATATATATATTTATATTTATATATAAAAGAGAACTAAATGAATTGTTTTTTACAAATAAAACGCGTTTAAGTTTGGATCGCACTAGACTACGTCATTAAAAAAGTTATTATGAAGTCATCAACTCAAGCTCTAAGAAACAACTAACTTATATCAATCCTGCGGGGGTTTTAGATTAGTTTATTTAGAAAGTTTATATATATATATATATATATATATATATATATATATATATATATATATATATGTATATATATACAGTTATATATAAAAGAGAACTAAATGAATTGTTTTTTTACTAATCTACATATAAGCCCATCTGATATATTTACAACTGACTATATATATATATATATATATACACACATATACATAAAATTAGATATAAACAATCCATCAAAATGAATTGTTCTTTTACTGAATCTAGTTAATTCGGAAAATTCCCTCATTTCACTTCAGGCGTGCTTATTCTTGTCCAGAATGGTACTTATCAGTTTGATGTGAATTGAAGAGACAGGCAAAAAATGAAAAATATTTGCTTTTTCCTTCAAATTACAAAGAGGGCAGGTTTTTCCTGTAGCGATGCCTCTTTGTACAAGTGAAGGGAATATGTTCTCATCCTAAATGATAGGGAAGAGAGCCAAGCCGGTCAAAATGTTATTTTTATAATGTTTAAAATAAGGAATTTAACAATTTTCTCTGAGACAATTTATAGCTATACATTAAGGTTGTTCATAAAAAAATGTTTGTGATTGTAATAAGAATATAAGTTTCATTTGACGATTACTTGTAGTTTAAAGTTTCTTCTCACAACCTGCTCTGCTGTAGGGTAAGTAGTCTCAGACCAAGAAGAAGTCTCTTAGATAGCAAGGGATTCGCCTACCGGAACGACGAACCTGCGAATTTTCTTTAACCCTAGTACACTAACCCTAATTCATCCTATACTAACCTGTGTATCAATTTGACGTATGCACAGGAAAATGACTCAGAACTTGATTAGCAGGGATAATGGGGAAATTTGTTGTTTAAAACATGAATATTTGTCAATATTTAATACAAAAAATACAAATTAAAAACATAAAACATAGAGCACCAAAAAATCTGAACCATTTCTGGGGTATGGAATACTATTTTAGAACTTGGAATAGTTTTAACCAACTAAAACGCTTACACCTAAAATAAAATGTTTTTTATGAACTAAGTAATCTTATTTTATTTATTTTTAAAGGTTTTATAACACATTTTTACCGATCAAAAAAATTTTGAGGGGGGGGGGGGCTGCAGCTCGCTCAGCCCCCCCCCCCTTATATACGCCCATCGCCTTACACAAGAAATAATAACTGGAATAATAATAAAAATAATAATAAGGCAGGGAGTGACTGAATAGCGCAGTTGCTTGGGGCTTTACGAACCCCCCTTCCCGAGTACAGTACACCGCACACTTAACACACACAGTACACTAAACACTTACACTGACATAAGGTCACCTACAGTACACACCCCAGGGTTACCTTCCCTGGGTGCTATACCTGGCAGTAGGTATAAAATGCACAACCCATTAACAATGGTGAAAAGGAAACAAAAAGCCTCGGACGAATCTGGAGTGAGGGCTGCTCCGGAGGGAATTGATTGTCAGCCCTCGACATCGACAGGCAGTGCGAGCGGTGCCCCGATGCCGTATCGGCCCGTAAGACCAAAGCCAACGAAAACGGTTATGTTGAGCACCCAACAAGGTTCTGACTTGAGCTTGGAGGAGAGTGATTCTTCTCCCGCTCCTGTTAGACAAAGGCCAAGATCTACGCAGAAACGCATAAAATGGACAAAAGACATGCATATTGCAGTTATGCGAGCATACTACCTGGCCACAAAATGCGAAACTGAGAAAACGGGCTACACTAGACGATTAGAGCAGTATTGGAACGAGTTTTATCCTGAAGTACGGTTAACGTCTCAAAACCTTGCAGACCGGATCAGACGTATTTTACGCACTGGTAAAGTTCTGAAAGGATTTGAGCTAGATAAGATAAAACACGAACTCCAAAGTAGTACAGAAGGCATTCCTGCTGAAGTTGAGATGATTGAAATCGAACAGGAACCAACTTCAGTACCTGAGGATATAGACAATTCAGCAGATGGCGACACTGACAAGAATGAAGAGGTATTCTCCAAGCTTAATGACCTACTAATGTCCCAGTATATCCAATATCATGGTATCCCGTTTCATAACCGACCACTGATCCCGCGTGTTCCATATAACAAGAAGGCTTTCAATGCTGTAAGAATGGTCAACACAATCCTGGAATCGCACGCTGAATAAATACAGGATATTGATGACATTCGTCATCTTATTTATTCAGCTGCAAAAGCTGTTACTTGCTTCTTGGGCATTGGATGTGATAAAACACCAAATCAAGACGATAGAGGTGGTAGGAAAACGCAAACCATACCTCCCTGGAGGAGAAGATTGGAGAACAAGATTGCGGAACTCCGTCGAAGGATTGGTGTTATAACAAACTACCTCCAGAGCCCAGGAACAGCAAGTAAAAAGCTCAAAGCTAAAGTAGATGAGATAATTGTACTACACATAGGCTTGATTGAGGAAAAGGTTTTATCAGAAACACTGTCTACGTACTTGGACACGCAAAAGCAGAAATTGGCAGTATACGCCAACCGAGTACGTCGATACAGTAAAGCGTTCCTCCGCCGAAAACAAAACTCACTCTTTAGTACACAAGAAAGGGATTTTTACAGAATGTTAAGCAAACGCAGCGATGAGCCAAACCGGGATCCTCGAAATGTGAAAATTGATGAAACGGTAAATTTCTGGGCCAATATATGGGAAGTTCCTGATGCTCATAGTAATATTGAAACATGGATGCCTGACATATCGGGAAC
The DNA here is from genome assembly GCA_946811695.1 of Gonocerus acuteangulatus. Taxonomy (NCBI): domain Eukaryota; kingdom Metazoa; phylum Arthropoda; class Insecta; order Hemiptera; family Coreidae; genus Gonocerus; species Gonocerus acuteangulatus. Next base: position 83,309,758 of record OX328132.1, on the reverse strand, counting down.
TCTGCAGAACATCAGTCAAATGGAGGATTGCAGCATAACTATTAATGACATAGCAAAATCCGTTAAAAAACTTCATAATTGGAAGGCTCCTGGTCGCGATGGTATTCACAATTATTGGCTAAAATATTTAGACAATTTACATGAACCATTCGCTCGCTGTTACCAAGACTTTCTTGTAGGTACTAAGCCAATACCAAGTGACTTTGCTGAGGGTGTGACACACATGATTCCAAAGAAAGAAGGTCAACCCCTCGAACCCAATGACTACAGGCCTATAACATGCTTAAATGGAGTCTATAAGCTCTTTACATCAATTATCTCTAACAAGATCCAAGACCACATCACACAAAATGAATTACTAGCTCCCGAGCAGCTACGCTGTAGAAGTGGTTCTAAAGGATGTAAAGAGCTGTTAGTTATAGACTCGTTTATTGCATCTCAGGCCTCAGCCAAACAGCGAAGTCTATCGATGGCATGGATTGACTACAAGAAAGCTTTCGATTCGGTTCCTCACTCCTGGTTAATCGAGGTGTTAAGAATTTATAAAGTCGCTAATAATGTAACTGATCTTTTATCACGCATGATGGCCACGTGGAAAACCAAGCTTACCTTTGGAAAGGGCCGACATACAGTGGAAAGCGAAACGATAAAAATACAAAGGGGAATATATTATTATTAATATATTATATTATATTATTTTTTTTATTATTCCAGTTATTATTTCTTGTGTAAGGCGATGGGCGTATATAAGGGGGGGGGGGCTGAGCGAGCTGCAGCCCCCCCCCCTCAAAATTTTTTTGATCGGTAAAAATGTGTTATAAAACCTTTAAAAATAAATAAAATAAGATTACTTAGTTCATAAAAAACATTTTATTTTAGGTGTAAGCGTTTTAGTTGGTTAAAACTATTCCAAGTTCTAAAATAGTATTCCATACCCCAGAAATGGTTCAGATTTTTTGGTGCTCTATGTTTTATGTTTTTAATTTGTATTTTTTGTATTAAATATTGACAAATATTCATGTTTTAAACAACAAATTTCCCCATTATCCCTGCTAATCAAGTTCTGAGTCATTTTCCTGTGCATACGTCAAATTGATACACAGGTTAGTATAGGATGAATTAGGGTTAGTGTACTAGGGTTAAAGAAAATTCGCAGGTTCGTCGTTCCGGTAGGCGAATCCCTTGCTATCTAAGAGACTTCTTCTTGGTCTGAGACTACTTACCCTACAGCAGAGCAGGTTGTGAGAAGAAACTTTAAACTACAAGTAATCGTCAAATGAAACTTATATTCTTATTACAATCACAAACATTTTTTTATGAACAACCTTAATGTATAGCTATAAATTGTCTCAGAGAAAATTGTTAAATTCCTTATTTTAAACATTATAAAAATAACATTTTGACCGGCTTGGCTCTCTTCCCTATCATTTAGGATGAGAACATATTCCCTTCACTTGTACAAAGAGGCATCGCTACAGGAAAAACCTGCCCTCTTTGTAATTTGAAGGAAAAAGCAAATATTTTTCATTTTTTGCCTGTCTCTTCAATTCACATCAAACTGATAAGTACCATTCTGGACAAGAATAAGCACGCCTGAAGTGAAATGAGGGAATTTTCCAAATTAACTAGATTCAGTAAAAGAACAATTCATTTTGATGGATTGTTTATATCTAATTTTATGTATATGTGTATATATATATATATATAGTCAGTTGTAAATATATCAGATGGGCTTATATGTAGATTAGTAAAAAAACAATTCATTTAGTTCTCTTTTATATATAACTGTATATATATACATATATATATATATATATATATATATATATATAAACTTTCTAAATAAACTAATCTAAAACCCCCGCAGGATTGATATAAGTTAGTTGTTTCTTAGAGCTTGAGTTGATGACTTCATAATAACTTTTTTAATGACGTAGTCTAGTGCGATCCAAACTTAAACGCGTTTTATTTGTAAAAAACAATTCATTTAGTTCTCTTTTATATATAAATATAAATATATATATATATATATATATATATATATATATATATATATTGAGGGGAAGAAAGAGAGAGATATAATATAGAAATAAAGACATTTTAACATGGGTAATTTTTAATACTTAGTATCGATTAATGTAATGTTAATAGTTTAGTCATTTTAGATTGGTATTAGCATTAGTATAAGAAAGCATTGTTAGTGTTAGTATGTAGTTAAGTCGATGGTCCTAATCAAACATATCGTATCAAAGGTATATATTCAACAAAAAATAAATAAATACAAATATATATACAAAAGAATAAACCAAGAAGAAGGAAAAAAAAAAGAAAAAAATGAAGGATGAATGACTAAACGTGTCAAAAGTAATGACAAGAAAATATATATATATATATATATATATATATATATATATATATATATATATACAGGGTGTCCCGCATTGAGATGTCATAACTTTAGGGGTTTATTCTGCATTTCATTTGTAGTTCAGAGGCGCAAAAATGAGCGTTCTATCTGAAAATGTCGAGGAGCTACGCAAACTTTTCTCTTTTTTAAAAACTACTGGCTTTTTTTAAAGAAAAACTGAGTTTTCGGAATTTGTTATCAATTATCGTAAATATAGATCACATTTTTAGAATCTACATTAAATTTCCAATAAGATACACTGGGTATTGAAATATTACCATGTAAATTAAGAGCTATATTAAAAGCCATATAGGTGAGAATGTTTAATATTAGTTTTTTTATTAAATTATTCAATATTTTCTAAACCGGCTATTTTTAGACTTAAAGTTTTGCCTCCGCCTCAAAAGTTGCATTATTTAATAAGCTTCAAAATGGTATCTCGTAGTTTAAGAAAAAAATTGATTTAAATCTATTTATTTCTGATTTCTAAGTCAAAACCAATAAATGTGCTTGAGTGTGAACGAGCCATTCTGAACAAATTCTTTAATTTTACACGATGATGATGTCCCATCCTTCCCACATTACATGATGTTTATTAAACAAGCCCATCTAACAAATAAGAACTCACTCAGGTTTTAAATGGATGGTTGCCCAGCTCATAATGGACGAGTGGCGACGGAATGGCTGAACAGTGAATTCCGTAACTGTTTCCACACTACGTAAACACAATTTTTGCTCTAATAAGGGTAGGAGGACACTTCGAAATCAAGGGTGAAAGAATTCAGAAGAACATATTGGAAATAATTACCATTATTGTAAATACAATGAATACATGTATTATATGGTTGTGCCGTTGGGTGTTATTTCATTTAATTTCTAATATTAATTCTATTCTATTTAATAAAATTTCTGCTTATAAGTTAACTGGGTTATGCATTAAAATAATTTGAAATTGTATACAAAAAACTCTCTCCTGCAGATCAAAAGCGAAAAAAAAAAAAAAACATTTAAATGAAAGGCATCCTCAAAAGTTGCTTTAAAATGTTACCTCGCTTTCCTAGGAAAAATCTATAGAAATCTATTGGTGAGTGGAAAATGATTATTACTGTGGATGAATAACTATTTGTCCAGTAGATTTTCAAAATATCTACAAATATAAGCTTAACATCAAATATAAGGCATTACGGAGGACGTCTTGTCTTTGAGCTGGCACTGTTCCTGGATCCTGTTGATGAGTTCCTCCTTCGTCGTCTCCGGCTCTGAGTACACTCTGCTCTTCAACGTTCCCAATACATGGAAATCTAGAGGATTCAGATCAGGAGGCAAACGAACTGGTCCATAGTGGCCGATACAACGATTAGGGAATTCAGTGTTCAGCCATTCCGTCAAAACTCGTCCGTTATCAGCTGGGCAACCATCCATTCGAAACCAGAGTGAGTTTTTATTTGGTAAATGGGCTTATGTAATAAACATCATGTAGTGTGGGAAGGATAGGACAACATTATCATCGTGTAAAATTAAAGAATTTGTTCAGAATGGCTCGTTCACACTAAAGCACATTTATTTGTTTTGACTTAGAAATCACATAAAAATAGATTGAAATAGATTTTTTTCTAAATCTACATGGTACCATTTTAAAGCTTATTAAATAATTCAACTTTTAAGGTGGAGGCAAACCTCTAACTCTAAAAATAGCTGATTAAGAAGATATTGAATAATTTAATAAAAACCTAATATTAAACATTCCCTCCTTTATGGCTTTTAATATAGCTCTTAATTTACGTGGTAATATTTCAATAACCAGTGTATCTTATTGGAAAGTTAATGTAGATTCTAAAAATGTGGTCTATATTTACGATACATTGATCACAAATTCTGAAAACTCAGTTTTTCTTTAAAAAAGCCAGTAGTTTTTAAAAAAGACACAAGTTTGCGAAGCTCCTCTAAGTTTTCAGATAGAACGCTCATTTTTGTGCACTTGAACTACAAATGATATGCAGAATAAACCCCTAAAGTTATGACATCTCAATGCGGGACACCCTGTATATATATATATATATATATATATATATATATACATATATCTGGCCAACGGCCATAGCCACGTTGAATGCACCGGTTCCCCCGTAGATCACCGAAGATAAGCAACGTCGGGCGTGGTCAGAACCTGAATGGGTGACCGACCACCTGCTGTTGGCATTATAAATGGGTGGCAACCTGTAGATATCCCGGCGCTAATGGCCAAGTTGTAGATGCGCCGTAAAAATATATATATATATATATATATATATATATATATATATATATATATATATATATAAATAAATAAAAAATAAGATAAAATAAAATTTGTATGTGTGTTTTCTTTTTTTTGAACGGACATCTGAATCTAGTTCTTATGTATATATGCAATAATAATTTTTTCCAAAGCAGGATTCTAACAAATTTTAGAAACACAACTCTGTCTCAAACAGACAATACTGAAAACTCTCTCCATCCTAACATTAAACTTGCACGATTAAACTATATTCTTAGGGCGGTGATGACCAAGAAGTTTTCTGCCCTTCAACTATCAATCCAACCCACCCCAAACTAGTTATTGTAAAAAAAAAAAAAAAAAAAAAAAAAAAAAATCTCAAATGGCGGTCATATTGGACAATTCCTAGATTTTGAAATTGGAATTATTTACACATTCGTGCCTTTGTGGAACGCTGTAAATGTGATTCGGCCTAGTAGGTAAGGAAGTAACGCACTAAAGATAATATAATAATAAGATTTTTGAATTGCTTGAATAAGTTTTGTTTGTAATTACTTATTACAAAGTGGAAGTTGTAGGTGGAAAATGTACAATAAAAGATCACATTTTCCTTGAAAGCGGGGAAGCCGTGTGTACGGTTGTATTTTGTGCGGCGAAGCAGAGAGAGAGAGAGAGGGGGGGGGGGGGAGGGGGCTTGGAGAAATGCATGGAATGGTAGAGCATAGAGATAGAGGAGAGGTTTGCGGCTAAAGGCTCTCTCCTGGATTTGTGCCCTCATTAAACCTGTTAAAATTGTCCGCCCTCTCCCTCAGACGCGGTACTAAGGGCTTCCCGACCAGGAATTTACCCACAACCAAGAATTTCAATGCGTTTTTTTAACATAAAATCATTTCTCTTTCTACCCCTTGTTCTCTTTGCAACCACAGCCGTTTTTATTTCAGGCCGGAATTCAAACGGTGGGATTAATGTTAAAACCAGTAGAGGGATATAATTAAATTACAAGTAACACTAAGGGCACTGCACTCATTTTGTTCGGAATAATATTAACCTGGAACGTTCAATATGACCCATTGACATCTACAATAAGTTGTATTACCTTAACAATAAAAGAATTGTCATCCAGTTCTCGTGGGAACCGGAGAGACGAAGGTGTTTTCACCCGCTTAATGATTGGTCATTCGCGCCTTAATCAGAGTCACTTAATGACAAGACATGAACAGCTGCAATATGAAATATGTAACACTACTCTTACGATAAAACATTTACTCATAGAATACATGAGAAAACGTCACCTGAACTTACCCTACGACTTATGCGAGTTGTTAAGAGAAGCCAACACAGACTCAATACTACAAAACGTTGGATTATACGAACTCATTTGAACGAAGCTTAATATTTTGTTACCATAGTGTCCTACAGAGACATGAATATTCCTCCGTAGGCAGATAATTCATGTACCTTCTGATTCATACTGACTTGCCTAGGATCGCAAATGCAAAAAGATTGATACATAAACATAATGTACTCAAATAAATTTGTTATTCCACCTCAAATTTGTTGATGGGTAAATCTGATCCAACGTTCCCACTAACGAGACTTTTTAGCGCGGTTCCTCCCTCCCCCATAGGGAGGAACCCCGCTTATAAGGTTGTTAGCGCGGTTCCTCCCTCCCCCATAGGGAGGAACCCCGCATATAAGGTTGATACAATGAAACAATCCGGAAGTGCCGACTAGAAAATTTTGCGTTTTAGAACCCCTAGAGACCGAAAATGATGGTGGTTCAAATTTGTATATATATATATATATATATATATATATATATATATATATATATATATATATATATATTTGTCTGTTCGCTCTCTAGGTCGAAGACGAATGGTCCGATTTTGATGAAATTTGGTACAAAAATCCGTCGTCCAATTTGAAAGGTCAAGTTCGTTAACCAGCGAAATCCGCCTACTGGAAGATGGCGTTTGGGGCGAAATTCGCGCAAAAAAAATCGTAACGCTTACGTTTTTGAGTTCATAAGCTTCTAAGTACTCGTTTTATATGATTCCTGGGCTAGGAAAACGAATGAAACCATTTTCAAGGCGATAGCTTTAACAGTTTTCGAGAAAATTGGAAAAATATTTTTTGAATTCCGTTTTTGGTTTGGGTACTTAGAATCATGGGATTCAGTTGAAACATTTTCTGCATGTTCTACTTTCATCAAAACTAATATGTTGAAATTTTGGTTACGTTTGGAGTTATGGAAAGGTTAGAATAAAATATTTTATTAACAGACATAAAAGGTTTTAGTAACTTTGTTTACTTTCCTTAATATCTCGAAAAAGGTTGAGAATCTTGGTAATCGGAAGAATACCATTAGAAAGCTTATTAAATGCTCTAAAAAAAAGGTTCTAATGAAAGTTTTGATTAGGCGATGTCAATCGGAGAAATAAGAGCTTAAAACTTTAAAGTAATTGATTTCGCTTATTCGAACTGTTCTTTTTGTCTGTTTTTTATTCCTTGTTATTTTTTAATTGCTTATTGTTGGATAATGTATTTGAAAATAAAACAGGTTAAGAAAAACAATTTAATGTTAGAGATATGGATTTCCAAGTTATATAGCTTTTCAACTGCCTAGCGTCCTTCCTAGGGAGGGTTCTTTGTCTTTGATTTTGGTACTTAGAATTATGGGATACAGTTGAAACATTTTCTGCATGTTCGAGTTTCATCACCACTAATATGTTGAAATTTTTGTTACGTTTAGAGTAAAGGAAGGGTTAGAATAAAATATTTTATTAACAGACAAAAAAAGTTTTGGTAACTTTGTATAATTTCGTTAGTATCTCGAAAACCGTTGACAATCTTGTGAAGCGGAAGATTACCATTCGGAAGCTTACTAAATGCTCTAAAAAAAAGGTTCTGAAGAAAGTTTTAATTAGGCGATGTCAATCGGAGAAAAAAGTGCTTAAAGCTTTAAATTAATTGATTTCGTTTATTGCAATGGTTCTTTTTGTCTGTTTTATTTCTTGTTATTTTTTAATTGCTTATAGTTGGATAATGTATTTGACAATAAAACTGGTTAAGTAAAATAACAAAAACAATTTATTGTTAGAAATATAGATTTCCAAGATTCCAAGACCTTGTCACTAGCGGGTCTGTTTCCAGTGTTTCAGAGTGTAGCCGACCCTTCCAGGTAAGATTGTAAATCATGACCTTTCAAGACTTTACTACTCACAAGAATGGCGTTAGTGACCTAGGGGTTGACACGCCATTATAATAATTAATTTTAAAAAAAAGACTGGTGGAACCAAAATAATAACTGCTTCTATTTTAATCTTTCCAAATTAGACTAGGGATACGAACGGAACCGCGCTAAGATGATACAGTCCTGCAAGACGGACTTTTTCCATCATGGCCAGCTCATCTAAAAAGTATTTTAATTTTTCAAATTCGAAATGCATTGATTTATAAATGAGCTTCTAGAAAACATAGATTTTTTATCAAATGACGATGAAGTTGGCAATCCATTTTTTCAACTGAAAAGCTTTTTTGACATAGATGAACTATCATGAAGATTAGATAGTTAGCAGTCGAGGTGATAAGTGAAGATGGAATAGTTGGGATTCGGCTAAAGAAACCTCAATACGATTTTTGTTAAAAAAATTTATATTTAGGACGTTTCGGCTACTCATTGGTAGCCTTCGTCAGCTAAAATGACAAAAAAAAAGAAATTAATACAGAAAAAAGTTTATAATTTATATAAGTAACAGATCTATAAATACAATTAACTTACTATAAAAGAACAATTTGTTGTTAAATTATTAGAATGAGTTCTAGAAAATCAATAGAAACATAAAAAAAAAGGCTATTTTATTGAAGTGTATATAAGTAAATAGGTGTTAATAATAATATTATTTAATTTTAACAAAGAAATAAGATACTACATACCAATGAAAATGCCGGGAGGCAGAGAAAGACCTAAGTTAACAGTTAAGTAACCATTGTGGAAGTGTCTAAGAAAAAAGGAATCTACTAGGGTATATGCAACTGAAAACAAACCAGGTGGTGGGAGGAGGTCGGTAGGGATCAAAAGCCTTTTATGACAGGAAGGGAGAAAAATGTGTTAATGGAAGGATACACAAGGGGAATGGGAAAATACTAGGTGGGAGGTCGGGAGAGTTTTTGAAAAATATTAGCGTAAATAGGAGAAATGCCTTGTTTGTCAGTTTTGTAGTTTATATTGTTTTTGTTTAGGTTAATGTGTACACATTCAGAGATCTGTAGTCTTTTTTTGTTTCGTTCTGTAGAAAGAATTTTCGTGACCATTAATTATTAATCATGTAAATAATTGCAAAATACACATTGCTAACGCAGTAATTATTTTAAAAGTAGAGAAGGCATTGGGATATTATATTATGTATTATTATTTTTTTTTTTTTTTTTTTTTTTTTTTTACGGCGCATCTACATCTAGGTCATTAGCGCCGACATCCAGGGTGCAGCGAGGAATTTTCCCAGCGAGCCGTGGGATGAGAAAATTCCTGCCGGAGGTTGGGAATCGAACCCACCATCTCCCGCTTATGAATCCAAGGCGCTAGCCATTAGACCACGGGAGACCCCATGTATTATTATTATGGGGGGTGGGGTCTCTCAGATTACTGGAGAATATTTTTACTGGGGGATAGTTCCAACCAGTAAAAAGAATTATATTTATTTTTTTTAAATATTTTTTTTTTTTTTAATTATGGGCATTAAGTATTTTTCTGACGATTCTAGCTGTGTCGAGTAGAACTGCTTGCTGGGATAGTATTAGGTGTTCCACTGACAATTTCAGATATTTGGTGGCACTAACTGTAGTATTCGGTATCAAACAATTGGTCGAAATGATAACTGCAGTAACTCTAGCGGAATCTAATTTATAGAGATCTTTTAACTCAATGGCCAAGTCTTGATATTTTCGCAGCTTTCGGCATATGCTTTCCGGATATTCTCATCATTCGGCACTGAGATATCAATTATATCAGCAGTCTTATTATGCTTGTCGATGATGAGAATATCTGGTTTATTATGGTGAACAGTTCGGTCCGTAATCATAGCTTCGTCCCAGTAGATTTTAATTCTATCATTTTCTAGAAGTCTTTGTGGGACGTAGCGATAATACGGTACCGTAGTTTCCATAATGCCGAACCTTTCTGCAATTGCTTGATGGTATATCTTTGTTGTGTCTCTGAAGGTAATCCGATCCCGCAAGAATTTCGCAGCCTGTCGTCACGTGTTGAATCGACTCATACGCCTTGTTACATAATCTGCACTTGTCCGAAATACTAATATCTTTTAAAACGTGTCGTCGGTAGGACCGTGTTGCAATTACTTGGTCCTGGATGGCTATCACGAAACCCTCAGTTTCCGAAAATAGCCGACCAGAAGTCAACCATGCTACCGACAACGTCGTCTGCACCTCCGGATCAAATAAACGACTGTAATATCGCCCGTGCAGTTCTTTCGTTTGCCATTCAGAAAGGCGATCCAAGTCTGTCCTTAGATCCAGTTCATTAATTATCTTTAATTTCAAGGCTGTATAATTCTCGTCCAATTTAACGATTTCCTTAAAAAGGTGGCTCTCACTCGATCTCATATAATGCCTCAGATTACTTTCTTGAGATCTACATAAATGTTCAATATTGATGAGGCCAAGGCCACCTTTTTTCCTTGGCAAATACAGCCTTGCCATTGAAGATGTTGGATGGTGCATGCGTGCTTTAGTCATTTCAGTTCGAATGAGTCGATCCAAATCCCGTAATGATGTATCTGACCACTTTATCACACCGAAACTGTACGTTAATGAAGGTATTACCCAGGTGTTAATAGCTTTTACTTTGTGTTTTCCATGCAGATAACTTCTTAATACTAATCGCAGCCGTTTTAAAAACTTATTTTTAAGTTCCTCCTTAACATTTTTGTGGCAGATCTTAAGGTGCTGTTGGATGCCAAGGTACTTATACGTTTCGGATTCCCCCAATTCACGTACATGGTCCCCATCCGAAAGTGCTATGTTTTCAGTAGATACTGTGCGTCCTTTTGTAACATGTAGCACAGCACACTTATCTAAACCAAAGCACATTCGAATGGTGTTACTGAAATTTCGCACAATGCTTATCATGCTCTCCAGTTGGGAAGCATTCTTCGCGTACAATTTCAGATCGTCCATGTATAGACTGTGAGATATCCTGGTTTCTTGGTCATTTATAGTCATCCGGTAACCGTACCCACTATCACGCAGCAACTGGCTCAAGGGGTTCAGGGACAAGTAATTGCAACACGGTCCTACCGACGACACGTTTTAAAAGATATTAGTATTTCGGACAAGTGCAGATTATGTAACAAGGCGTATGAGTCGATTCAACACGTGACGACAGGCTGCGAAATTCTTGCGGGATCGGATTACCTTCAGAGACACAACAAAGATATACCATCAAGCAATTGCAGAAAGGTTCGGCATTATGGAAACTACGGTACCGTATTATCGCTACGTCCCACAAAGACTTCTAGAAAATGATAGAATTAAAATCTACTGGGACGAAGCTATGATTACGGACCGAACTGTTCACCATAATAAACCAGATATTCTCATCATCGACAAGCATAATAAGACTGCTGATATAATTGATATCTCAGTGCCGAATGATGAGAATATCCGGAAAGCATATGCCGAAAGCTGCGAAAATATCAAGACTTGGCCATTGAGTTAAAAGATCTCTATAAATTAGATTCCGCTAGAGTTACTGCAGTTATCATTTCGACCAATTGTTTGATACCGAATACTACAGTTAGTGCCACCAAATATCTGAAATTGTCAGTGGAACACCTAATACTATCCCAGCAAGCAGTTCTACTCGACACAGCTAGAATCGTCAGAAAAATACTTAATGCCCATAATTAAAAAAAAAAAAATATTTAAAAAAAATAAATATAATTCTTTTTACTGGTTGGAACTATCCCCCAGTAAAAATATTCTCCAGTAATCTGAGAGACCCCACCCCCCATAATAATAATACATGGGGTCTCCCGTGGTCTAATGGCTAGCGCCTTGGATTCATAAGCGGGAGATGGTGGGTTCGATTCCCAACCTCCGGCAGGAATTTTCTCATCCCACGGCTCGCTGGGAAAATTCCTCGCTGCACCCTGGATGTCGGCGCTAATGACCTAGATGTAGATGCGCCGTAAAAAAAAAAAAAAAAAAAAAAAAAAAAATAATAATACATAATATAATATCCCAATGCCTTCTCTACTTTTAAAATAATTACTGCGTTAGCAATGTGTATTTTGCAATTATTTACATGATTAATAATTAATGGTGTAATTATATTTTAGGTGCCCGTTACTAACTCTGAGTCAAATTCATGAAATTTATGAGTCTTTATTACAACCTATATGTCAGAGTGACGTAGAATTAATGCTCATATTACTAACAGTGCATCAAAATGATGAAAAAAAAATTTACGTGTATTACTAACCTCTACGTCAATTTGATGCACTGTCTTCTGGGAAAATCAAGGTCACACCTATCCAATCACTCGATGAGAGGTGAAATCATGTTGGATGTGGACAGGAGGAATTTCTGGAGGAATAGGTGGGGGGGGGACTGGCTCTACCCCCATTTAACGGAAGAAAATGACAATTGATTACAGTCATATGCGTCAATATGACGCAGGTTAGTGTTCCAGGGTTAATAGGTTTCCAGATACACTTTAATTAAGAATTTTGACATAATCATAGGTTGCAAAAATCAGTGCAACAAAGGATGAACACTGAATAACATGTCTATAAAAGTAAAATTTAATTCACTAATAAGCTTCCTGTGATTTGGCCGGCATGGACTAAAATTTATTACCTGGTACTTTTCTCGTATATTCTGGTATTCTTCCGCCCCTAAACACTGAGTGACGCGCTGCTCGTTTAATAATGCCAGTCGCTATTACTTAAATAAAGCCAATCTGCTTCTAATTTTAAGATCCTGTACACAGAGTTGGTCAGAGTTTTTCCGACACTTCAAGGAGAGTATGTCATTCCTGGTTTTCTGCTACACAGTCCTACTAAAGAAAGTTTACGCTTGTTCGTTAAGGTATTAGATATTCGTTTTCCTACGAACTACTCTTCTAAACTGATATTTTCTGGATTGAGCAGGTAATGGAGCATCAGCTGCTTCTGTGAGTAGAACTTCAGCTTCTCGCTCCTAAATTATAAAGTCTTATATGGTGGAAACTTTGTTCGACTGTTTAAATTTTGTCTATGATAAAATATTTCTTTACTCGTTTGAGGTAATTAGCGGAAATACTGAAATTTCTACCTCATCTCTGTTGGCGTGGAGCGCGTACGTAACTCGTAAGTACAATCTCCTGTACCGTCAGCTAAGCTCTTTAAGTTGTGGTGCGGGGTACATCAGGTCTGAATTACCAGTTGAATGGAAGAGAGCCCTCATGCAGCTCAGACTCTCAAGAGTTGCGACTTTATCTTAAAGGCACCTTCTTCAGGATCGACACCAGACTAGATTGGACTATATTCAACCTCCGGAAACCCGCCATTTTCTCCTATTATGCCCAATTTACAGATCTGCCCGCACTACATACCTACAAACTTTGCACAAAGGAATTGATGAAAAAAAGCTCAGATTGATTCTTTCATCTTCGAATAAGGACTCAATTTTCAGGCTCTTCCGCTTCACCGTGGAAGCCCTAATAATGAGATCATTTTTGCATTTTGAATAGTGACGAGTAATTTATACTTCCATAAATTTATCAAATTTACTGTTAATTTCGATTATTATTGCTAGGATTTCAATTACGTATATTTATTTTGATCAATTGAGGAATGTTTTTTTTTTTTACTCTTTTGAACAAAAGATAGAATTTTATCTATCTATCTAATACTGATATTTCTCAAAACCTGTTTGCGTCGTATTTCTCCAAAATACCATTGAGCGCATTCTGAAAATCTAATAATACTATTCCGATACATTCAAAGATAATTTACAGCAAGCTTTGATCCATCGAAATTAGAAATGAATCGAAATTAAGAGTTGAACGAAATCAGAGCAAGTTCATTGTAAATAGTTAAGGGTGTGGACAGGGTTAATCACTGTGGATAATTGAAGGGTGAATAGTTTGCTGGTTCATTACAAACTCCCTTACTGCAAATTTGCATGGCAAAGTGCGAGTCGGGCCGAAACCCCTAACCATGGCCTACAACCGCACCCTCAAAGCTTTCACATCTCCGGAGACTTCGAGATTGGCTACTACCTCGTCAGAGAAAGACAATCCTGACAAACTCCTCTCGACCCGTTCTAAGATATCTATCACTTCAGGAACGGACAGCAACCAATATCACGAGGACCGTTCCTCTTTGTAGCAGTTTGATTTCCGCTAGCTCTTAGGGAAAAGGATATTCATTCCCCTGTTTGATGCCTGATGCATCCTCAGGAGGAGATACCCAAAACTATAAATGGTCAAATGTCGAGATTTTTCATATTAACAGACATTCCTGTGAAATAAATTATCTGGTAAAAGTGGGAAAAAAAGATGAGAGAAAAGCACAACCCAAATGGTAAGCTTTCAAATGGTGAACTTCTACGTACCACGATTTCCCAATCGTTTTCGAGATATTAAGGAAAATATATGAAGATCCCAAATCTTTTCATGTCTTAAGAATAAAATATTTTATTCTAATCCTTCCTTAACTCTAAACGTAACCAAAATTTTAACATATTTATTTAGATGAATTCCAAACACGCAGAAAATGTTTCAACTGAATCCCATGATTCTAAGTACCCAACCCAAAAACATCATTCAACAACTATTTTTCATATTTTCAGAAAAATCGGTATATCGAACGAATCGGCATGCTCTTTGGCAGCCTTCTTCGGATAAAAAATAAATAATTGATTTATTTATATATTTATTCTCCAGCTGAAGAAGGCTGTCATGCGGAAAGGTTCGAAATGTTGATTTTTCTGAAAATCTGACGTTTTCTCTTAGGCGATGCCCAACTATAACTTCACTTCATATTTGAGTTATGTTAGCGATTTTTAAATGAAGTAAGTGATAAAATAATTCAAAATTCGGTCAGATTGGAAGAGGTACTGACTTCACAATCGATATTTAGGAATAATTTCCTGCTAGTAGTACTTCCGTAATCGTGGCCTCTTATAAGGCATATTATTATTAATTACTCCTTTCGCATATTCATCGATTCTTGAGATCCAAAATATAGGACAGACGTCTTCATAAAACCTAAATTCAAGGTTCTTTCTTTGTGTTGCCTATATAATGAAAAAATAACTCCATAGTCCTGATAAAGAACCACCCCCTCAACCCCCAAGGTTGTGATAAGAGGAAACTTCTCACACCCTCAGATTTAGCCTTCCTCTCACCATGACTCGGTGCGCTCTGATACATGGGACCTATATTTTTAGGATTTGTCTGATTTATGAAACAATTTGTTATAATAGCAGGTCTGAGTAGTAAACAGTTTATCAGTGAGATCCACGATTTGAGCATCCCACAACCAAACATAACACGTAACAAACTTAATCTGACGTTCCTGGCCAAGTCTTCTTCATAAATTTTGAGTAAGGGGTGAATCCTAAATATTCTAGCTATTTATGATGTCACGGTGAAAATATTACTCCTCGTAAGCCTCCTTAGTTCCTACGTGTTTGAGTCATGACGTCAAACACTAACACTCTTTCGCAAATTTTTTTTTTTTTTTTTTCCTTTTTAAGGCGTTCCAACCTTTTAGGATATTAACGCCACAGATGTTAAATAAAGTTTAGAATTTTATTTTATAAATGTATGCTTGTAATAGTTGTTATTAAGCCTTTAAGTGATCAATTATTATCTTCAAAATGATATATTATTGAATATTAGAATTTTTATACTTATGTTACTAAATTTAAATATTAGTTGATAGTTAATCTTGAGCAATGAGTTCTGTTTATTGCACATAGCTAGGTTTTGGTTTACTTATTCCCCGGACCATGTGCCACAACAATCATAGTTTTTTTTACTTTAAGTTGTGTGTATCCTAAAAAAATTAAATACATTTTTGATCTTATTCGGGGCATCACCCATATCTTCACTCAAATTACCCGTGAGCCCAAATAGAGACCTTTCATTCTCGTAGACACGGCATTCATTGAAGATATGTTTGATGGAAATTACGACACCACAAGCTTGACACTCCGGTGCTTCATTCCTCGACATTAGATAAGAATTCGTCAATCGTGTGTGACCTATCCTGAGCCGAGCAAGGACTACTTCTGCTCTCCTATTTTCAACTATAGACAAAGTCCTCCAGGGCACAGGGTAAGCCTTTATTTCCCTTAATTTGTTTTCTCCGATAGTACGCAAAATCTTTATTCACCTACAAATATTCAAGCATATTGGATAAAAGCTTATTTTTGGAAATAAGTTTCCATCTGTCAATGCTTTGACCTAAACAAAACGAGTGTGTAAGTGTATACATACGTATATATTTGTAGGCCCAGAGTATTACAATACCCCTCCCCCTATTTACAAGGGGTATTCCCTATGGAAGGAGGGAGGAACCACGCTGAAAAAGGTGTGCCTTCCTGCAGCCTGTTAACAACACGTTCACACTGAGATGACCCTAGAAATGGTTTCCCATTATGTTATGACGATTGTTAAGTGACCGTAGTTGCGCAGTTGAAATTATCCGTTTGAATGTTGCGTTATCAGTCCAAATTAAAATACCTCAAACCTTCTCTGCAACACCTGGACGGTAGTCACCTGGACGGATATTTATTGTTTTCCCTGATAGCTCTGAAAACAATAAATGATGATATTCAACGTTGATTTGTAGCGCCACGGCTACTTTCAGGCATTATCTAAAATATTTTCAATCTTCCTGAGTGGACACAGTAAACACAGTAAGTTCAAATAGCATTTTCGATAGTTTTTGATCTGAATATCTTCGTCGATTTGGGAATTACTATATTCTTCTCGTGCACGAAAGCCATTACTTCTGGAAGCCCCGTAGGCAAATCAAATCAATACGTAATTACCAAATCAATATGTTCTTCAGCTGTGTATAAATCTGGCATTGTAATCTTCAATTCCAATTATCATTTAAAACTGAAAGAGTAGACAGACAATGTTTCGGTTGGATTGGAAGAAAACTGCTTGGTAATCAACGCTCTAAGACTATAGTTAGATCGCGTATAGTGAAATGTTAGGATGAACAGGGTTTACAGTATTGGGTGTTTCAGACAGTGTTGTGTTTCAAATATTGCATTTGAAACAACGTCGCTTTGGAAAAAATTATGATTGCATACATATAAGAACCAGATATCGACGTCCGTAAACAAAATGTAAGAAAAATACACATAAAAATGTATATATTAATTTTATTATTTATTTATTTTTTTATTGTTTCAAGACAGACAAGGATAAGGGGGGTAAGATAAACAATAATCCTCACGTACGCCTTCACAAATAAACAAGATCGCCACTCCAAATATTTTTTAAAATGTCTACTATCCCCGTCCTACCATATCAATTCAATTATAAAATTAATTACTTTTTTTCTTCATATTTATCATTCAACTTCATTCTAAGTATTACTATAAATATTCTTTGTTCTTTTCATCGAAAATAATTTTCTTTAATTTCTGATAAGATCAATAAACATGATATTATTAGTTATTAGTCTTTATTAGTCCCCCCCCTTCTATTCTAATTACCTTATAAAATAGAAAGATAGTCGCAGCTATGAGTTGAGAAAATAATTAATTTTTACAAGTTTTTGAGATTCGTCTACTCGCAGGATAGTTTTTGGAATTGTTTTGAACCCCAAAAAATTGTTGTTAACTAGACGATTTTGTTAATTTCTACTTTTTAACTGTTATTGAGGGTTGAATAAGACATTTGGCAACATTATTCATTATCAGTGCCATTGGCATCGGCAGTCGATGCACTTAAAATTAACTAAAAAAAAAAAAAAAAAAATTATTCATTAGCCTTAAAAGAAATTATTGCTGATTTAGATAATGTTGAAATCAAATGTGTAGAACATAGAAAATTGGGGGTTTCCTATAAAAAAAAACTATAACTGCAGATATCTAGTACACAAGGGGTCTCCCGTGGTCTAGTGGCTAGCGCGCTAGATTCATAAGTGGGAAATGGTGGGTTCGATCCCCACCGGCGCCAGAAATTTTCTCATCTCAGGGCTCGCTGAATTCCTGGCTGCACCCTGGACGTCGGCGCTAATGGCCACGATTTGTCAATGCACCGTAAAAAAAAAAAAAAAAAAAAAAAAAAAAAAAAAAAATCTAGTACACAAGATAGAAATGTGCGGTACGCAGCCTTTATCTACATTTTAGTCTATTTTCACCACCTTGAATATTGTGATCTTATTCTGACATGCTCCCGTAGACTCACCGGGTGAACCATCTGCAGTAAAGAACTAGATGCACTGATGATGAGTCCGAAAGTATTTTGTTAATTAAATAAACGAATTTTGGTTGAGACCTGGAGTTTTGGTTTTTCCTATTGGCTGCAGAACCACTACCGCCCAGCCAAATCAATATCAAGATACAAATATACACATATGTGTGTCATAGAAGGCAATTTCCTTTAATTTAATAGCAATAGTAAATATAATATGCAAAACGATTTAAACTTTTGCCGCGCAGAACATAGTTGATCCATGTACAATAACTTCTGAATTCTTCATAAATAATACTATTTCCTTATACATAACATCCTCAAACACTTAGAACCGCCTAAATTAAATGGTCATAGTTTACTCTCCTGTTTACGTTAAAAATATGGAGAAGGTTTTTAGCTCTTTATATGCCCTTTCATGTGAAATGACCCTAGCATGTGATAGGTTATGGCAACATAATGTTTTTCAAAATCAAAAATAAAAATTTTGACTTTTTAAAAACATTATTAAAAATTCTCAATAAATATACATAATAGGTAATATCATTATTAATTTGTATAGCAAGTTTGGTTATGGAATTGCAATGTGGTTCTTTGACAAAATAATTTAAAACCAAAGGCAGCTATGGACTAATTTTACGTATTTTTATAGGTATGTAAAAGCTTTTTAATACATAATTGTAAAATTAAATCCAAACTATACCATTGCATATATTTTAGACACATTTCAGTTGCATTGTCTTAAATAAAAATATTATTTTAAAAAATAGCGTACATTAATAAGTTGTTGTAATTAGTTCAATTTAAAAGATTTGTCTAACAATGAATCATATTGTACTCAAATAATAAAGTCACAAGAAACTTAAATAAAACATAAATATTATGATCAATTTCCATATATATATAAAGGTTAAACTATAAAAGTGGTTGAAATGTCTTAAAAGTGTGTGGATTTGAGACGAAATGACCCAACCCTTTCTTCTTTGAATCCACCTTTCCCAAATTTGTGTAATTAATTAATTCACTGCTGCTCTCACATTGGTGAGAGGTGAGAAATACGCTCTCTCCACGCTGCTTCTGCACCATTGCGGGCTGACAAACAATTAAACGACCCGTATTTCCTTGGCATATGGATCCTGGAACGTACTAAATATACTAGGATCAGAAACAAAGGTCATAAATAAAAGGGCAAAAATAAATTAAATAAGATCACTTAGTTCATACAAAATATTATAATAGCGTTTTAGTTGCCTAAAACTAATTAAAGTTGTAAATTGTTAGTATTCCATACCCCGGAAATGGCCACAGCCCCCCCCCGAAATTATTTCCTATATACGCCCATGACTAAGGTCATTATATAACTTAGTAGAACTGCAGTGCACTGCGGGAGTATTATTTAGGCTGACCTCGGGCGCACAGTGGGAGCGACGAGGAAAAAACTTCAAAATGCAATGCCCATTTCTGGAGTTACTTTTTATAGTGTTTTATCCTTGATTAGTCAAAGAAGAAACCCTATTAGCTTGTTACAATCAACAAATGTTTAAAGCTGAAATCTAGGCGCACGGTAGTGCGCCAGGCCAAGTTCCGGCCTTAGCATACTGTGTGTATATTACAGGCGGTCTTAGAGCCGATTTTTACCCTCTCATAACTTTCAACCAGGTGAAGATAAATTTATGAAATTTTACACAGGTATTAAACTACTAGATGTGAGTAAAACTGGAAATTTTCATAATTCTACATCGAATAGTTTCCGAGATATAAGCGATCGAAAATCGGGATTTATAGGACTCACTCACTCACTCACTCACTCACTGACTCATCAAAATTATTAGGCACTTCCCATGATGCTAGAGACTTGAAATTTTGCATGACGATAGATATGAAGGTGTTATTAAAGGAAAAAATCGAAAAATCGCGAAAAGTTGTGTTTGACTCCGCTTCCGGGGCGGGGGCGTGCCAGTTTTGTACTTCCTTCGGAAACCCGTCATTCCTTCCGAAACCCATGATGTGGGGTATCAAATGAATCGTTTCGTTTGGTATGAAGAACCTATATTTGATGTTTTAAGAAACAATTAGTCGCATATAGGCTCGGTCAAAATCTTATACCAGCTGTATGTTTGTTCCTTATACAAATCCATACCGTTTGACCGATCTTTACCAAACTTGGGACACAGATGGGTCTTGATACGTGGAGAATCATAGGCTAGGTTAAATTGTCTATCAGCTGTCTGTCTGTCTGTTTGTTCCTTATACAAATACAGACGGTTTGGCCGATTTTGACAAAATTTGACACACATGTCGGTCTTGATCCGGGGAGTGTCATATGCTAGTTCAAAATCGTCTATCAGCTGTTTGCCTAACTGTTTATTCCTTATACAAATCCACACGATTTGACCGATTTTGACCAAACATGGTACATAGGTAGGTCTTTATCCGGGTTGTGTCATAGGCTAGGTCAAAATTGTCTATCAGCTGTCTGTCTGCATGTTTGTTCCTTACACAAATTCACTCCGTTTGACCGATTTTGACCAAACTTGGCACACAGGTAGGCCTTGGTCCGGGGAATGCACTAGGCTAGGTAAAAAAGGTCTTTCAGCTGTCTGTCTGTATGTTTGTTCCTTATACAAATTCACACCGTTTGGCCTATTTTGACCAAACTTGGCACGCAGGTAGGTCTTGATACGGGAGTGTCATATTACCTATGACGTTTTCTACTTCTTGTTCCATCGAAATGCCATCATTCCTTCTGAAACCCATCATGTGGGGTATCAAATGAATCGTCTTGGTAAGGAGAACCTATATTTGATGTTTTAAAAAACATTTCGACGCATCTTAAAAACAGTTGTGACTTCTTTCTTAAATGTAGTAAATAAAGTCGTAGGGGTTTACTGCATAATATACTTCAAAGCAGATACTAAGTTTTTCAAAGTCAAGTCATTTTTGTTCTTATATTTTTCTTGAAGGCCTTCTACACTTTCCCTATTGTGATCTTTATCCTCGGGATAAGGTTCCTGTGTTTTACAGTGTAATAGTTTAGTTAAGAGAGCAATCAATTTGTCCTCTAAAGTAATGTCATTTGGAAGAGCTTCTAACTTTTCTAGTCTAGTGATTAGATGTATGTAGGTTGATTATTGGTATCAAATATCAAGCAGTATGGAGAACCTTATGCAGAATCCAAAGACCCTGGTTTTATATGAAGTACAAAAGCCAGTAGGTATGCGGCAACTAAATTCTATTTAATACTTAGAAAAAAGTAATGAGATCCCCAAAAAAACATAAATGTGAAATAGAGGCCAAGTTCCTGCCCCCACAAAGAAACACTCCCTTCCTCAAAAATATCCCCTCCTAAAACCCCCCAAAAACGCCTTACCATTCTACACTCCAAAAAAGTAGTATGGGTTGGTGTATTAATTCAACCAAAAATATTTGCCAATACAAGAGATGATACAAGAAAGAAATGGCCAAGTTCATTACTTGGAAGACCTCATAGTTACTTACTAAGAAGAGTAAAGACACTTCAACTGACCTTTAAAAACAACAATAAAAATACTTATATCCAGTTACTAAAATATCACTTTCCTCAACCAGGTATATTCTTAAACTTGGCAATGTTTTTTTTGTCCCGAAATTATCTTTAGATAAAAACTAAACATTGCCAAGTTTAAGAATATACCTGGTTGAGGAAAGTGATATTTTAGTAACTGGATATAAGTATTTTTATTGTTGTTTTTAAAGGTCAGTTGAAGTGTCTTTACTCTTCTTAGTAAGTAACTATGAGGTCTTCCAAGTAATGAACTTGGCCATTTCTTTCTTGTATCATCTCTTGTATTGGCAAATATTTTTGGTTGAATTAATACACCAACCCATACTACTTTTTTGGAGTGTAGAATGGTAAGGCGTTTTTGGGGGGTTTTAGGAGGGGATATTTTTGAGGAAGGGAGTGTTTCTTTGTGGGGGCAGGAACTTGGCCTCTATTTCACATTTATGTTTTTTTGGGGATTATCGTTTTTCTTGCTGCTATAAGATTATTCCTATTTATTGTAACATTATTTTGAGCTTGTTAAACGACATGTGGTTAATCCATGCTTTTCAACCTTAAAATAGGCTTGAAGACGACGTAATAGCAATAGCTGCTCATTAAAAAAAAAATTGATGAGCGGAAATCTGTCACGCAGGAAAACTTTGAAGCAAGGTTTGAGTAAAGCGCTTATCCTACCTTAAGATGGTGTCAATTGATCTAGGACCGGGATGGGTCAGACAATATATTACTATAAGTTCATTTGGCCATTTTTGCTCTTTTAGTATTTATTTGAAATGTTTCGCCTAATATTAAATTCTGCTCGAACTGAGAAAGAAAGGGTTTGGAGCACGTATAAAATTTACAAATAACAAACAAGCATTTCGGTGAGATAAAAATATATTTTATACATGTTGTGATCTTCACCCTGTTGGACGAGAAGGTAGCCCAAGCTGTAACAGGGACTGCATCATCAACTAACTGCTTCGTTTGTAAAGCTCGACTGTCAGAAATGAATAATCTAACAAAACAGTTCTGGAAATCAAATGAAGAGGACATCCAACTATGTTTATCACCTCTGCGTGTAAATATAATATTTATGGAATACATCCCTCATCCCGCCTACAATTTGAATTGGAGAACCACAAATACGAACCTTCCAATTGAAGAAGCCGCAAAAAAAAGAATTCAGAAAGAATTCATCAAAAACTTCGATTACGTACGAGAGGGATATGGTTCTTCAAATACAGGAAACAACTCCAGAAGATTTTTTGCTGATCCATTTTTGACATCAGAAATAACAAAAATCTATGAGAATTTGATTCGTAAATGTTCAGTCATTCTTCAGGTTATATACAGTCAACATGCTATTTGAAGTTGGTGTACAAGCAAGAGACTGCGTAATTGGCTATTCAGTTGTATCCGTGGTACTACAATATACACTCGAAAGTAATAAATAATAGCTAAATAAATAACAGCGGCTCTTCCGATCGAAAGCATTCTGAATAAGCCTAGGAGAGCAGAAATAAAGATTGAAAAATCTTCAGGCTGAACCATGCTAGAAACAAATCCGACCTGGACCGAAAAAAACATTTTTCCAGTAAGCGCAGAAGCCTTGGAATTACAGATTTAATAAACTCATAAAGTCGCAAAATTCAGTTCTAGACTATAGGGCGATTTCCCAAAGCATTAAAAACTATTTGAAATAACAATGATATCTAATTGTTATTAGGTTTTTTTCGTCCAACTACCACATGTGATATCGTGGACTGGGATGGGAGAGGCATTTGAAAAAACACAACGAAATCAATCTAGCGGAATTTGAACCGGGTAATGTCGACTCCTCAAAATTCTTAGTACAGAGATAAACCACCAGCGGCAATTCGATGGGACCAGCCATTGAAAAGATATTGACTTTCTTCCGGTTCTGGGCCATTTAGCCACTACTGTGAGCAGTGGCCCGACTGTTTCTGGTCTACATGGTTTCGATCGTCACGAGTAAATAACCTTACTACGGTCATTTTATGGTACGATTGTTTGGACTAATTACTGAGAGGTTTAACTACCAAGAAGGGTATTGTGATACTCTTTCCTTCCTCAGGTACGATCACGTTTAAACTATTGAAATAAAATAAACTAAAGATGGCCGTTGTAAAAATCGCTAGTAGCATGGTTAAAAATTACCTTCTGCCAAATACTTTATTGAGAGGAAAGGGTCTCGATTATATAATTTATTTTGCATTTATTGTTTAAAATTTTAACGTCTATTTATAAATGACATCTATTCATCCATTCGATAGCCAGGATAGGGTTCATGCCTACCCTCGTTAGAAAAACATTTCTATGTATACATCTACAAAAAAAATTAACAATCGATATCGTCGATCTACTTGCAAGAACAAAAATGTAATTAGTTGTAGAATGTATTTGAATGTGGCCTAAGTATGAATAATACATAACAACTAGAGAAATAGTACATGACTAGCCTCAACCGTCTTCCCTAGCTCATGCAAAAAAGTATATGACGAGGTATAGTAGTCAAGGGTTAATACCTACTTGCTTTCAGACGAGTGTAACTTTACTTATAATCCAATAATCAATACGAAATGAAAAAAATGCTTCTACAGCCATGAAATAAATATACTTTATATAACCAACACTTGGAGTTTAAGGGGAATTGTCTTTAGGCTACAAGTATTGAATAAAAGGAAGATTTATGAGTGATGGCGGTAGGCTTGAATTGCACAACTTTTATCTCCACCCTGTATTGTGGGCCAGTCAAAAGTCTATTCCATTCCTCTTTATAGTAGCCTCTAGGGGCGAAGGAGCCTTCCCCTCTCTCTAAGATCCTTTTTACATTCCTCTGTGGGCTAATTACCAACGGCGGATTAAAGTAGCAATTTCCCTAGATAGAACAAGACCCTTAACTCAGGATAAATATTGCAAATTACCAATAAATTGTCGGATCGATTCAATTAAATTAAAGCTTCAGTACACGCTGAAGTGGAAAAAAACAATGTCTCCAAATTGGGAAACAGACTTGCGGCTATAATAAACTATAATTATGTGATGAAGGTAGCCGTAGAGGTGATAAGAAATCAATAAAATAACTATTATAAGAAGGCGAATGAAGTTTCGCCCATTTATTTCACCACAGTTCCGTAAGTTATCTTGATAGTTAGTGTCCAACAAATTTCGGTCGTCCCGCCCGTAGTGTGCTGGACAACGGTCGAGTTGGAACCAGCTTCCCAATCTCTGTGCCTAAAGGACATCCTCCAAGAACAACGACAGTTCATTATCTAGGAGTGCGGGAAAAGACTCTGCGTTAAGCCGAGAGGTCAAGAAATGGGAACCTATTATTTCATTTTTCCACACAAAATCAAAGGTATACTCACTCCTATATTTGAGCGGAGGAGTGACTGGACAGTAGGGTGTATCGATTTTTAAATTTTTTTTTTGTTTCCAAATTCGAAGTTGAAAAAAAGTTGCTACTAGGCACCACAATGTACCACAAAAAATTTTGGATTTTTAAAAAAATGTTTAGGTCTCCCGCACAAGGCCTAAAGTTTAGAAAATTTACTAAAAAAGTCAATTTTTACAAAAATATTAAAGTAATTTAAAACACTTTTATTCTACGTTGCAAGTTAAAATTCCACTAACAATAAGCACGAAAAACGATAAAAAAAATATTTCAAAAATTTATAACATCATTTAGGTCTCCCGCACAAGGCCTAAAATTCGTAAATTTCACCACTTTTTTGAAATTTTGCAATACTTTGATATTTGTGTGGTTCATGGTTTAAACCTTAAATATAACTAAAACCTGGTTGGAATTGTTGTTATAAGTGAAATAATGAAGATAATTTCAACACATCAAGTGTTAACTTGAGGGAAAGCCAGACTGTCGCACCGCGGTGACGCGCCACTTATGAATCACCGTACAGACTTGTTAGTACTTATATACCGGCAAGCAGTAGTAGTTGTGTTTTGAGTGCGATAGTCCTCCTTCTAAGACTCAATTGAGTGATTGGGGTACAAGAACTCGATTTTATGGTCGACCAACGTGGTTCTGGATTGATGTCAATTGTAGACATCAATTGTCATCAATCAGAGTATGACAAAAACGAAACTACTAAACTTGAAAACCGTTTAGAAAGACAATATTGTTCACAAGCTTTAATGAATGTAGTTGTGAAGAAAACAACAGTAGAATCTACGGTCACAAGCTCGCGAAAACAAAGACAAGCGTTGTGACAGTTCTTGTTTTACTTCTACACTTGAAACATATTTGTGTCTCGTATAAACTACATTATTTTCAAAATCGCCACCTTGATTTGACGTTTGAGACACACAAGCATCTGTACTATCACTAGAATCGATGTTGTTGATAACATCGATTCTAGTGATAGTTTAAGTTTTGATCAGCAATTTTTTTTTACAGATACCTTTAATAAAGCTTGTGAACCAAATTTATCTTTCTAATCGCTTTTTCCTTTTTTTAGTTTCGCTTTTGCTACACTCTGCAATGTACATCAATCAAGGATCACGTTGGACGACCAAGAACTCGTGTTCTAGTGCCGGGACTTTTTTGTTAATAGAGAAAATGTAGTTGCTGGGGTCGCATTTACCTTTCACATTTGTACATGCTGAGCACAAATATTAACCACTGCAGTTTTAGTTTTGGGCTGAAAGCTAGTTACTGAATCTTTCTAGGATACTTCCTCTTAGACCCTGAACACATTTTAATTTACTCAAGTTGCTCGTGCAGACTTATAACCATGTACATTGCGTTTTTGATGCCACTAACAGGAATAGAAGCTCTTTTCCTTATCTCCCCAAGTTTTAAAGCAACTCTCGATGCAATTGCCTTTGTAGCGGAGCTTGTTTTAAATCATATTTTTCCGCGGGAGAAAAGCCCGCTGCACTAAAGTTTTAATGGAGCTTTCCCGCGGGAATAATTTTTACCGTTAGAGTTTTGTGAGTTAGTATCCAGATAGTGAGCAGATAACCGGAGGATTCGGCATCTCAGCAGATTAAGCCAAGTGTCGTTCTCCTAGCAATTTGTATCCTGCTGCCTGCTCCGAGAGATCCACCAAAACCAGCCCAACATCTCGGTGCACTAGGATTTATCCGCAAGTACTGAACTTTTTACTAGATTTAAGGCAGCTTGCGATAACCCTAGGTTACCTTCTCAAGTCAAGCAGTACCAGCGAGATCCAAGCTCCCGGCTACCAACTCTCCGCATGGAGATCCGCACATCATCTCCAGTGACGTCATACCGTACTATTGAACTCCGATAACTATGATTCTAATTTATGAACACTTTTTATTTATGAACAATTATTTATTTCAATTATTAATTGACAGTGTCATTTTATTTATTTATTGAAGTTTAATTTTATTATTTTATTTATTCAAGAGGAATATATTTATTATTTTATGAACACGCCAATTATTTATTTATTCTTTGTTGGGACCTTCTGACCTATATACAGACAATTAATTAACCCCATCAAGTGGTGACCCCGATAGTGTTTATTGTTTTGGTTTTTTTTTAAATAAATTGTCAGCATGCCGGAAGAGCAGGAGCAAGTCAAGCCGGACATATCTGCCTTCGCAGGCCCCACGTCGCGTCTACCCGGATTTTATAAATCAAACCCCACGCTATGGTTCTTGCAAGCAGACGCAGTTTTCGCTACGTCAAGAGTGACGTCTTCACAAATTAAATTCCAAGCCGTCGTGGCTGGGCTTGAACTTGACGTCTTGACGCAGGTGGCGGACCTACTCACCGGTAACTACGAAGATCCCTATAAACAGTTGCGTGACCGGTTGATTACAATTTATGGTGAGTCCGAGGCGCAGCGGATTAAGAAGCTTCTGCAGGACACACAGCTAGGGAGTCAACGCCCATCGCAGCTATATCGCCAGATGCTACAGTTAGCGGGATCTACAATCAGCCAGGAGATGGTTTTAACACTGTGGCGCAGAAATCTTCCTCCGCGTGTGCAGGAAATTTTAGCGGCCACCAAACAAGAAGACGTGGACGCACTAACTTCTGTCGCGGACAAAATAATGGAGGTTGAGCGACCAGAAGTCTACGCAGTCTCAACACCCGTAGCATCAACATCAGGTGATCCCATCACAAACGCAGCCATCATGGAGGAGCTGAGGCGTCTTCGCGCTGAGGTAGCTGATCTTCGGCGGCGAACAAGATCTTCCAGCGGTAGTCGACGTGACTCTTCTCGGGAGCGTGGTCGCTCAAAGTCCCCAGGCCGGAAATTTTGCTTTTTCCACAGGAAATTCAGGAGCAGGGCCAGGAAATGCACACCGCCTTGCGACTGGAAATCTCAGGAGAAGGAGGATTTTTAGAGGGGCCAACGGAACAAGCGGCAGCCGTTGAAGCCCACCCACAACGCCGCCTGTTCATACTTGACAAACGGACAGGACTGAGGTTCCTTGTGGACACTGGTGCTTCCATCTCCATTCTGCCTCGCGATCCCCGCAAGCATCGGGAAGCTTCTGAATACACCCTTGTTGCCGCGAATAACACCCCTATCCCAACCTACGGCGAGAGAACCCTACACCTGGACATTGGTCTCCGACGCGTGTACCCTTGGACTTTCGTCATAGCAGATGTCAGACGTCCAATCCTTGGAGCGGACTTCCTTTTTCACCACGGTCTCTCCGTTGATATACGGCGCATGCAGATCAAGGATCAAAACACAGGCCTCAAATCCAACGGAAAGGTCTCCACAGTCTCAGTGCCTTCGATCTCCACGATTCCCGGCAGTTGTCCCTACGCCCATCTCCTTCGAGAGTTTCCAGGCATCACAAGGCCTACTCCTCTTCGTGGACCTCCTAGAGACATTGTCGAGCACCAGATCGAGACTAAAGGCCACCCGGTTAGCAGCAAGTCCAGACGCCTTCCTCCTGAGAAGTACTCCGTCGTAAAGGAGGAGTTCCAACGGATGATTAATGAAGGCATCTGTCGACCGTCGAAAAGCTCCTGGTCAAGCCCGCTTCATGTCGTCACCAAGAAGGATGGCAGTCTCCGAGTATGTGGCGATTACCGACGTTTAAACGACCTAACCATCCCAGGCAGGTACGCTGTGCCCAACTTAATGGATTTTACCACACGTCTCGATGGGAAATCCATTTTCAGTACTCTGGACATCAAACACGCCTATCACCACATACCTATTGCTTCTCAGGACGTAGAAAAGACAGCGGTGATTACTCCTTTTGGCCTGTTCGAGTTTTTGCGGATGACTTTCGGCCTGAAGAACGCCGCGCAGACCTGGCAGCGATTCGTAGATTCTATGCTCCGAGATCTCCCATTCGTCTTCCCGTACTTGGATGATTTCCTGGTGGCTTCTACAACTCCCGAGGAACACGAGAACCATCTACGAGAAATCTTTAAGCGTTTGGACGAATTCAACCTGTCACTAAACGTCGGAAGGTGCATCTTTGGTCAGCGAGAGGTGGACTTTCTCGGATATAAGGTCGACACCCAAGGAATTTACCCACTTTCAAACAAAGTGCAGGCTATCAAAGACTTTCCTCGCCCCGAAACCATCTGCCAACTCAGGCGTTTTCTGGGTATGCTAAACTTTTATAGGAAGAGCTTACCTCATGCCGCACATACCCAGGCGCCTCTAAACCAACTCCTGCATAACGCCAAGAAGCGAGATAAGACGCCAATAGTTTGGACACCCGAGACCGCCGAAGCCTTCGAGAAGAGCAAGCTGAGCCTAGCAGAAGCGGCAAAGCTAGCACACCCATCGGCTACCGGCGAGCTTTCTTTAGTTTGCGATGCTTCAGATCATGGTATAGGTGCAGTCCTTCAACAGAGGAAAGAAGGTGAATGGCGACCATTAGGTTTCTTTTCGAAATCCCTGTCTCAAACTCAGAGGAATTACTCAACCTATGACCGCGAACTTCTCGCTATCTATGAGGCCATAAAGCATTTCCGACCTCTCATCGAAGGACTCAATTTCTTCATAGTCACCGACCACAAACCCATAACTCATGCCTTCTCCCAGCGGTCGGAAACGGCATCGCCCCGTCGAATACGCCATCTTAATTTAATTAGCCAGTTTACAACCGACATCCGTTTCCAACCTGGCAGTGACAACATCGTGGCTGACGCTCTATCCCGAATAGAGGAAGTTGATTTGCCTTCTAACATGGAAGACTTAGCAGCAGCACAGCGGAAGGACGACACCATCGAGACCCTCAAGAAGAACCCGAGCATCCAACTCAAGCTTTTTCCTATACCTGGTAGTGACAAGTTGCTTCTCTGCGAGACGTCTAAAGATAACGCCCGTCCCTACGTTCCACCAGGATATCGTCGCTCTACATATGAAAGGCTTCATGGTCTCAGCCATCCAGGAGTTAGGGCGACACGAAAACTCGTTACGCAGCGATATTTCTGGCCTGACATGAACACAGACCTGGGCAAATGGGCGAGAGCTTGTATTCCGTGCCAAAGAGCCAAGGTGCAACGACACACAGCCGCACCCCTCGGAACTTTCAAACCCGCAGATCGGTTCTATCATGTCCACATAGACATTGTAGGACCTCTGCTACCATCCGATGGCATGCGTTATCTCCTTACAATGGTGGACCGCACGACGCGCTGGCCTGAGGCAGTTCCGATCTCCGACATAACGGCAACAACTGTCGCCGAAACCTTCTACAGCGCATGGATCGCACGTTTTGGAACACCTCAAAGGATTACCACCGATCAGGGCAGGCAGTTTGAGGCAGAACTGTTCCTTCGATTGAGTGCACTCCTGGGCATCACCAAGTTACGGACTACGTCTTACCACCCGCAGAGTAATGGATGCGTTGAACGGTGGCACCGCAGCCTTAAAGCTGCCTTGATGGCACACCTCTCATCGACCAGGTGGAAACGTGTCCTACCCACAGTCCTGCTTGGACTAAGGTCAGTGTTCCGTGAGGACATGAGCGGTAGCGTAGCTGAGGCAGTGTACGGCAGCCCTCTCCGACTACCAGGCGATTTCCTCGGAGCCCCAGAAACTCAGGAACCTCATGCAGCACTTCAGTCACTGAAGGAAGATTTACGCCGTTTAAAGCCAGCGGAGCCCCGAGCCTCAAACAAGAAGACATTCCGGCATAAAGAGCTAGACACCTGCACGCATGTTTTCCTACGAGAAGATGCCATTCGTAAACCCCTCGTACCACCGTATACAGGACCGCACAAGGTTCAGAAAAGAGGAGAAAAGATCTTCACCCTGCTGGTTGGTGACAGGGAAGTAAACGTCTCTGTCGACCGCGTCAAGCCGGCTTATCTCCTCGAGGAAGACAACCCGGAAAGGATGGACCCATCGAAGCCTCCGAAACCACCTCACGCACCTGCATCAAAGTTGGAGACGTCCATCCAGCCGAACCAACGACCAGAAGTAAACGCACCTCCGCATGTAAAACCTTCATACCGGACCAGGACAGGGCGTCTAGTGAAACCCCCGCGCAGACTTAGCTTCAGTGACTCCGTCACTAGGGGGGGGGAGTGCTGTAGCGGAGGTTGTTTTAAATCATATTTTTCCGCGGGAGAAAAGCCCGCTGCACTAAAGTTTTAATGGAGCTTTCCCGCGGGAATAATTTTTACCGTTAGAGTTTTGTGAGTTAGTATCCAGATAGTGAGCAGATAACCGGAGGATTCGGCATCTCAGCAGATTAAGCCAAGTGTCGTTCTCCTAGCAATTTGTATCCTGCTGCCTGCTCCGAGAGATCCACCAAAACCAGCCCAACATCTCGGTGCACTAGGATTTATCCGCAAGTACTGAACTTTTTACTAGATTTAAGGCAGCTTGCGATAACCCTAGGTTACCTTCTCAAGTCAAGCAGTACCAGCGAGATCCAAGCTCCCGGCTACCAACTCTCCGCATGGAGATCCGCACATCATCTCCAGTGACGTCATACCGTACTATTGAACTCCGATAACTATGATTCTAATTTATGAACACTTTTTATTTATGAACAATTATTTATTTCAATTATTAATTGACAGTGTCATTTTATTTATTTATTGAAGTTTAATTTTATTATTTTATTTATTCAAGAGGAATATATTTATTATTTTATGAACACGCCAATTATTTATTTATTCTTTGTTGGGACCTTCTGACCTATATACAGACAATTAATTAACCCCAACACCTTCATTGCAGGCAGATAAATTCCCTCTTGTTTCATTTCAACGCGTAACCACTCAAAATACTGCAATACATCCTTCTTGGTCGTGCAGGCTTATGGCAATGAATATTGTGTGTTTGATGCCACTAACAGGAATAGTAACTCTTTTCCTTATCTCCCCAAGTTTTAAAGCAACTCTCAATGCAATTGCCTTCATTGCAGGCAGATAAATTCCCTCTTGTTTCATTTCAACGCGTAACCATTCAAAATACTTCAATACATCCTTCTTGGTCGGCAAAACATTAAAACCATTCACATCGATAGGTTGCCCGATATCCGGCATTTCGGTAGTTTGTCTAGATAAATGCGGTTTTTTTACTCATCATGAACATAACGACTACCACTCAATTGAGTCTTAGAAACAGGACTATCGCACTCAAAACACAACTGCTACTGCTTGCCGGTACACAAGTACTAACAAGTCTGCGCTGTGATTCATAGGTGGCGCATCACCGCGGTGCGACAGTCCGGCCTTCTCCCACTCCCTTGCTTCAAGTTGACGCTGGACGTGTTGAAATTGTCTTCATGATTTCACTTATAACTACAATTCCAACCAGGTTTTAGTTATATTTAAGGTTTAAACCACGAACCACACAAATATCAAAGTACTGCAAAATTTCAAAAATGTGCTGAAATTTACGATTTTTAGGCCTTGTGCGGGAGACCTAAATGATGTGATAAATTTTTGAAATATTTTTTTTATCGTTTTTTGTGCTTATGGTTAGTGGAATTTTAACTTGAAACGTAGAATAAAAGGGTTTTGGGTTACTTTAATATTTTCGTAAAAATTGACTTTTTAAGTAAATTTTCAAAACTATAGGCCTTGTGCGGGAGACCTAAACATTTTTTAAAAAATCCAAAATTTTTTGTGGTTCTTTGTGTTGCCTAGTAGCAACTTTTTTTCACCTTGGAATTTGGAAACAAAAAAAAAGTTAAAAATCGATACACCCTACTGGACAGGTGGGGACAAAACATATACTTAAACCATTTTTATATAGGCCTTATGTACGACTGCTTTTTCATACTTTTCTTAGTTTGTTTTTTTTTTGTGTGTTTTCTCAGAACCGAATCAAAAACGAGATATCTCCCAAAGGACTTTTTTTCATTCTGCATTGATTCCCAAAGTTTGGTCGTTTTTTGGCGGGATACTTCCGGATTGTGTCATAAGGTCAACCTGATAAACGGGGTTCCTCCCTATAGAGGGAAGAAGGAAACGAGCCGAAAGAATCGTCTTGAACCACAACACAAATTCTCTCTAATGATTCGGACTTCATTTGGATAAAGGCGTCGGTTATAGCCGCTATCGAATGAAACTGACTACCTTGCGACAGCACTGTCTTGTTTTTTCGACATCGACGTCTGAGCCATTCGCCCCGCATTATCTATTATTTGCCATCCTCCCGAAATTTTTTCAACGGTCCCAAAAATGAAAAAAAAACTCAACCTGATCTACGCGGAACTCGAACCCACATCTCCTTCGGCAGAGATCGAATGCGAAGTCCACTCTACAACAGCAGGCCAGTGCTACAAGCTTTTTGTCTCCATTTTATGATTCTATTCTTTGGATTGGCAGATTTAAGCCAAAATGAAGTGCCTTTTGAAGTGTTCGTAGAATCTACAAAAACCGGCAAACTTTCTATGTTATAAACCCCACTGGAAAAACATATATTTTTCCAAAATTTAAAGAATACTTTTTTTATAATACGTTTTAGGGAGCAAGCTAGTCAATTAAGTGCATTCTGTGCCGCATCTAGTTTATTTTATTTATTTGTTTCTATCAATAGGATGAATGAAAAAGTACAGCTTGAAAAAAATATTGCTTAACATTAATGACGGCTTAGACTCGTCTTCCGTAACTTGGGCAAAAAAAGTAGATGACGAGTCTCAGCGGTCATCAGTAACAGGGACAAAACAAATACATCTCGTCTCTGAGCCGTAATCCGTAACTTAGGCAAAACAAATAAATGATGTGTGTGGGCTATCATCCGTAAGAAAGGAAAAACAAATAAACTACCTGTCCGACCCTTCATCCTTAAGTCTGGCAAAAGGAAAGTTTTAAGGTGTAAAAATGGCTCCAAAAGTTTGACTGATTTTCGCTTAGTACTACGCATAAGTCCCATTTCATTCTCTAATTGCGGACAACAAACTAAATTGCTTAAATCTGTGTTAAATCATATTCTACATTGAGAATAGGGCCAAGCATAGATTCTATCGTTGATCACAGTCTTAAAATAGAAACGTTAACGCCATCGTTGTCAGAGCGTTGGAAATTATTGTTGTCCTTTGTGACAGATAGAGACCTATTCAAGATTGGCCTGTAGCCGTCCATTGATTACATCCTATCAGGTGTAACTATTGTAGAACCACTGACATCCAGCCAGTATGCACAGCCTCAACCATTCATACACCTGTCCCTCTCCATTGTCAGTCATGCAGATCTGCTCATATATATGCCTACACGTTTTTCTTTTTATTTCTTTATTTGTTGGAGCACCGCAACTAGGACGACCGGCTCTTACTATAGCCGCGCCCTATGAAGTGCATATTTATACTACTAAGTGTTTATGAAACTATTTTTTTTAAGATAAATATATTTATACGGGTTAAAGCTCCATAAAAGGTTTCAGCTCCAGCGATGTCATGCTAAAATGCTCTGATAAATTATTCAAAATGTGAATATTATCGGTTTTCTGTGTATGTGCTATTCCTGCTTACCTTCAATTACGCACAGTGGTCCAAAATGCGACCAAATTCACACGATGTTTATAGCTGTTATTTGTTTTATACTTATTTAATATGAATTAAATAGATGATTCAATTACATTAAAACAAAAAATTACAATATTGTATAATCATTATGTATGTATTTATACGAACAATATTAAAACAAAAATGAATTACTTGTACAATATCTACGTAATGTAAAATATAATAATAAATAAACGTAATTGGATTATGTATGTACGATAAACTTAATACTACAAAAAAAATGAAATCATGAAAATGTAAAAAAGTAATCTTATTTTCGTCACGGCATATTCTGTAGAACTGATGTCTTCTACGGGTTGTTCCCCATCCGGACCTTTTAATAATTTTAGAACTTCCAATTCCTGCGGTTTTTTGTGCCTTTGGCTTTGAGTTCGACTAACAAGGAGAGTGCACGACGTTCCCCTCACCGATTCAAACGAGAATTTTTTTATGCGTAGTACATAACTATAAAAAGGTCCTGTTAAAGAGAGATAACGCACTTCTGAAGTATCCAGCAGAAAAAAATGTGTAAAATTTAAGTTAGTTAAGTCTTTGGACGATTGACCAGGAACTTAAAAATAAATTATAATTTTGCTGCCGCGCGAGTAGCGCCTAGTACAGTTATTTATTTATTATAGTAATAATTTTCCACAGAACTATTTCTCTATTCTCTTTTCATGTAACCGTTTTACATGAAAAGGACCAAAACAAACTTCCATCCTATAGTTGAGGGTTGTATCTTTTTTGCCTCTTTTCACTTCAGTTTATAATTGGTTGTGTTTGTCTTTTGATCTAATTTCATTTAACACTAAAATGAGTATTTTAGTAAAACAAGAAACATATTTGCATTAGTTTCCTAAAGTGAACTTTGTGAAGTTGGAAGGAGTAATTTCCGCGTAGTTTCCAATTGTGTTGCCTCGAATCTTGCTTCTCGGATCTCATTTTTTTCTATACGGATCAAAACCAAATAATAAAAATTTAACTCGTAGGCTTCCACGGTCCGAGTCATTACAAATATTATAGTCTTCTGGTATTGACCGTGTCACTAACTTCTTTGCCGACGTTTCGCTAGTCTGAGAATCCTCAGACTAAGCCCTTAGGAAGCTGGCAGTATGATTAGCGAAACGTCGGCAAAGAAGTTTGTGACACGGTCAATACCAGAAGACTATAATATTTGAAATAATAACAACTTCAATTCCTCTACTTATGTAACCTGGAATAACACCGGAGTCGCGCTACGATAGCGCAGTTTTTGCGAGTCGGACTATTTCTAGCGGAGAGCTCAGAATAAAATTTAAACCGAGAGAAAGTTACTGCTGAGTAAGTAAAAAATACTCACTTGGTAGATTTTCAGAGCTCCGGACGGTGGTTGCTAACGATAAAGAAATGTGGGGGATTTCACTCAATAAGGAGGTTAAATATCGAGGAAGAGGCTGTAGGAGGTCGGGCTTGGAGGTAATCTAGATAAGACACGTACTTGGGAGGTAACTCCTCCTCTGGGAGTACTCTACCGCCTCTACTAGAGTACCTTATTTCGGGGGGAAAGAGAGGAAGGGGGGGGGGGAGGTAAAGACCCCTCAGCACCTAGGAACAATGCAACGCTGCAAATCTCCTCACCTAGACCCTATCTACTCTTTGATATCGTTCCAGATCCTCCATCTTTATCCCACATGTGTATATATATATATATATATATATATATATATATATATATATATATATATATGTACGAGTATTATATCCTGAACATATTGATAATATGATTGGTTTTCTTAACAAAACCTTCCCTTAAAATTTAATATTAAGCTTTGAAAAAGAATCTAGGCCTAAATGCACGGTTCTTAGTATGGATGGGAGCGAGGATAGCTCAGTGGTAGAGCATTCCAATAGGCCGCACACTCAAGATTTTATCTTATAGTCTCGTCGGAGTCCTGGACCGTTTCTAAGCACGCCCAGCCTTTAATTAATTTATTAATAGGAAAGGGGAAATTAAGGCGGCCGGAGCATAGTACTGAAGACACTGTCCTTAGAGTGCCGTATCGTCAAGAGTCAAATACTTCTACTGCATCTCCCCCTCTGAGTCCTTGTGGCCTGTTAAGGGACTGAATTTTTTATGTATATATTTGTTATAATATTATTATTAAACATACTTTATTTCTTTAAATATTATTTTACTTTTTTTTGGTGAATTGATTTATTATATACTAATTTAATATTTTATGCAACTATTACCCGGGTGGTTAAATTGCGAAAACAATTTTCTATACCTTCTTGCCTTAATTTGGCTTCGAAAACTATGATTGTGGACAGCAAAAGAAATATTTTAAAGATAAAAATAAAATAAAAGTTTTATTTTTGTATCGACAATGCTATGCTATAAATTTAAACAAATATTATAACATTTAGCAAACAATTGTAATAGGTTTACCCTTGGGCAGGTTAAATATGTTATTTATTTCAAAGGTCGAATTTCTTACTTCAAACAAAATGTTTAAAAACGCTTGAACAGTTTTAGCTCCAATCAACTCAAATGAGCCAAGTCTTTCGCTAGCTTCAAATTCAAGTATTTATACATATATATATATATATATATATGTTTGTGTGTGTGTGTGTGTGTGTGTGTGTGTGTGTGTGTGTGTGTACATACACCGTAAAATGGGGTCAAATAATTACATTGTGTTGAAATTGGTACAAAGCTATACTGCTGGGATATTTTCATTTAACTGATACTAAAGGGTCGAACTGTGCCCAAAGAGTGTGAACAGACAAATATATAAGTATATATTTGTCTGTTTGCTCTGATACAAAAGTATAAGCATATATAAGCACTATAAGTTTGTATCAATTACACCACACTCTACTAATGTGACCCCATTTTACTTTCTATATTTTTGTGTGCATTTATGAATTTTGTAACCGGCATTTTAGTACGCAATCGTCAAAAGCCACGGAGGATTAAAAAAAAGTCAATAAATCGTCCTCAATTTCTTTTTCAAGAAATAATTGATGACGTCTGGTAGTTTGATAACGCAACATTGTATTAGACTCAGATAGCTTCTATTCGTGACGATAAGATCATGAGGAATTGTGGTAATTTGCAAAAGTGTAATAGATAATATTGAAGAGGAGAGTGTTATCGGAGGACAATCACATAGGGCATAGGGCGAGAACCCACGGAACCACAACATGCAACTTCTGATGTTCTAGAGCAACCCCTAACACGGCCAGAAATTATTCCACTATCTGGGGGCCTCAACCAGAAGTATCTATAGTTACATGTTGTACATTTATAGTGCTTTCCCTATTAATATAGTTGGTGCAATCATAAATGAATATTTTTATTTTATTTTTTTATTTAGTATTTATTTATTTTAAATCTGTACAGGTTAACAGAGTAATGATCAAGTATGTTGATGCAGATATTTTATGTACAAGTTGGCAAAACTGGCAAGAGTAAAATAAAATAATAAAAAAATACAAAATTTGGAAGAAGCCAACCATTGTTGGCCAGAGGTGTCTCAATAAATATTTTATTGATCATGAAAAGATCAGGCAAGTAAATTGCCTCGGGGCCACTGTCTCTTAAGCCGCCTGGGAGGATTGTCTGGATGGGATTGGGAATATAAGGATTGTCCTTCAGGATTAGGATAGTAAGACAATTTGGAGTGGAACGTTTGGAAACGGGTTTTAGCGAGGTCAAGGACACATGGGATGTTAAGGTCACTGTGTAGGGGTTTGTTGGATACATAGAAAGGGGCATTTACAATTTTACGGAGGACTTTTGACTGGAATGCCTGTATAAAAGAATATTTTAAAACAAATTTTCAATTTTCACCATTCCTACAAACTGGGTATAAAAAAAAAATCTCAAAGAGCACTAATACTTAATTTTAAGTGCCACGGCAGTAAACTGATTGTATCCAAAACGGAAATTACTCCATCTTCTTTCTCAACGCTTTTGGCAACACTATAACAACGTTTCTCATTTTTTTACCTTGTTTAACTAAAATACTGAAAATTAGTTTAGAAAAGTAGGTGTTTCAATGTTTCTCGAAAACAGTTACAGATATCGCTTTAAAAATGGTTTCACTCGTTTTCCTACGTTAAGGAACCTATAAAACGAGTACTTGCAATGAACTCAAAAACGTAAGCATTCCGATTTTTTCCTTGCGAATTTCGCTCCAAAAACCATGATCCGGCGGACAGATTCTGCTGGTAAACGAACTCCTCCTTCGAAATTAGATGAAAGATTTTTGTACCAAATTTCATCAAATCGCACATTTTTTGAGCTGATGGGAGAGCGAACGTACGAAAAGAAATATATATATATATATATATATATATATATATATATATATATATATATATATGCATATACAAATTTAAACCACCGTTATATTAGTGATCTATTTGATCTGAAACGGAAAATTTTCATGTCGGCCTTTCCGGATTGTATCATGATGATTGTGTCAAGCGGATTTCCCCCCTACGGAGGGAGGGAGGAACAGCACTAAAATGATGGATTCCAAAATATTTTAAAGACCATTTTGTTTTAAAAAACACATATGTTATTATGATGTTTATAATAAAATTTTAGAAATCAAGGCCATTTTATAGGAGCATCAGTTTTTAGAGGACAGATAAATTCGTATAGCGTCTGTCCCAAGACGTTTTCCGTAGCACGCCCTTTGAGAATAAAATCCAACACGATTGCTTACATAGATTAGATACTTCAGAAACATTATTGTCTTCAACTTTTTTTTTTTTTGTTCCGTGTCGACACCTTCTTTACAGACATTACTCAGCCGAATGACGCCATATGTTGTAATCTCACTCATTACGTAACCATTGTTGGGGAGAGCTCGCCTTTGTACAATAAGGCACTATTAGTCGTGCAACGAGTACTTCAACCCCTGAAGAGGCACCTGAAATAATTTGAAACACGTAGAATTAAAAAAAGTTTAAATGGCCAATTCTATTAGTATTGTCCTCCATTTATATATATGAAGTAAATAATAATTTATGTTCACAATTTCTTGTACCCAAAATATAATAAGCATATCGTAGAATAATGAATCTTGTTGGCCCGAACAAATTAGGCAATTAAAGGGGCCATAAAGGAATACTTGAGTGCCTGCTAGAGAGTCATTAACTTCGCCTCCCAAGCTTTATTATTCTTGCTTAATGGCGTAGAGAGGCGAAAGAAGCAAGCAAAATTCCTTTGTCATTTCTCCCATCAATACAGGTCATCAACCCTAGATATCCTAACCTGTTATAACACTTCTAAGCCACAAATACTATAGGTATAACACCTATAGTAGCGCTCAAAAATATTTTGACAAGGACAATAATTAGGATAATTTTATACAAATAATATACACATTTTTTTATGTAAAAAAAAAATGAAATCCGAAAAAATAACAAAATCATCAATACTTAACACGATAGTTCAAATCTATTTTCATACTATAATTAAATGAAAATTTTTAGCATCATCTTTATTTTGAAATGAAACCACTATTTAGTAAGATATCCATTAGCCTTTTTAACAGCACACAAGCTGGCGTCTATTTGACTATCTTCAGTATTCGATCCAAAGGAATTGGTACTCACTCCTTATCAGCTTGAAATTAAGACTTTTTATTGGAATGATTTTGACATATTAATCCGTGATTTATCTCCTCCCACAGATCGTTTGTGGGGTTCAGATCCTCACTTTGACGTGGCCATTCAAGAATCTTGAAGAATTTATTGGTATTCAAAATACTTTTGAGCGCTACTGCATATCGCTTGACTAAAAAATTTGCATATACATTTTTGGTAGCGTTTCCTCTTGTTTTTGGAGTGAAAATTTGGTGATTTTTTTTAAATTTATACCCAAGTGAATAATATTGGCTAGACAATGGCGCCAGCATTTTGGCCTAGATTGTAGGATACTATTTGGGGTGTCGATCACAGAAATAATAGAAAATCATCATGCAGTAATTTTCTTACATTCCTGGTTTAAAGGTGGAAAGAAGAAAAATAGGTAATTTTATTTCTATAAAACATTCTGGCTAGGTTGACTGATCTAGAAGCTTTGACTGCGCGGAGTCGGGCATTTCCTGTATTCTAGGGGAAACAAATAAGTCTATGTAAACTCAGTATTCCTTCAGATAGCTTATTGTAATGAAGTAACCTTTCCCTCTCTCCCTCCCTCTCCCTCTCCCTCTCCCTCTCCCTTCTCCTTCACCCCTTACCCTCCCACTCCCCCTCCTCCTTTCCATTAGGATAACCTTATATGTACTTCCTTTCTGAAGGTTATGTAGTCACCCCAGATATTATAGGTGAAGAACGTTTATTTGTTAGCTATGCTTATTGAATTGAAATCAGCTTTTCATATTAGGCTTCCTGTCAAATTTCTTTGTGTTTTATCTAATAAACTTCATCTTCCAATCTGAAGGCTTTGTGTTCGCTGGGACGTTATCGGTCCAAAACTGTTCTTTCTTGCTTATTGATTTCAATTATCCCTGATACTAAGGTTACTCCTGGCTATCAAGTGGAAGTTATAAAATCTCATTATTTAGCACAAAAATTTAATTTACTTGCAGCGTTTTCGGAAGTCTCAGTAGGGCATTATTAAAGCCAAAATGCCGCAACACTCTCCCTAGCGGATACTGATGATTTTATCGTCAAAGCGAATGCAATTAACAAGTAAAGTGAACCTGGTATAACTGCTACGTATCAGCAATTGATTATCTATGAGTCCTTCTAACATCGCAATTATCCCCAGTAATGCCTTTAGTTCTTTCATGATAATGTCGATTTTGAAACATTGGCTCTTTGACGACCTATCTCCGGTTGGTATGTTCCCCAATACATCGTAACATATATCTGCAGAACAAATACAGTCAAAACTACCCCTCTGGTTTTATAGCTTGCGCTACACTGCCAGCTGTGTCGTATCTATTCGTCTTCCGGCTGCTTGTAGGTAATGGAATGGTGCTGAAATACCTTGAAGGTTATCTGCCTACAGTGATCGCTCATCGCAGGACAATTAAAAATCCGAGAACTGTTCGTCGAAACGACAAAAGGTAGTTATCTAGGTCAATAATTAGGCCGAAACAGTATGGATACAGGCTGTCAAATTAAAGTAATAAACTGAAGGCGTTCTCCTCCCAGAAAATCATAAAGCGATTAGTATTAGTACATCTTAACAAACCCAAAGTGGAAGAAGTTTTAGCCGACTGACTGTAAGACACGAGACATGGATGGTGAGGGGTTTGGCAGGGAAGATTGGATGCGGGCTAGCCGATAAATCTAAGCACTGATAGGATCGAGCAAAAGAAGGTTAAGAGCTTCCTTCTGCTGACATAAGCCTTCCCAACCAATTATGAAGCTCTCTCCCTCAGAAGATAATCAAGACACGATATGGCTAATGAAAAAGAAAAGAGAAACAGCCCGTAAAAGTAAGATTTAATATTACTCCCCTACAGGCAGGTTTCCCTCGCCAATATTCCTCCTTTAATCAAGATATCCCAACAATTCACTAATAGGTTTCTAATATTATTAATATTAATTAATTAATTATTCTAATATATTAATAATTATTTAATAATTTTCTCATCTAAAATTCACAAATAATCAAATTTAGCTTATTATCTTCATTGGCCCCTTCGGGGAAATATGTATTAAATACAGCTTCAGCGACAACTTGAGGAGAACACCACTAATGGGCCCACCGCCACTAGTGTGGCCCGAATAGACTGGTCATTTACTCAACATAAAAGTATCTGACCAGGAGAAGAAGAGTATATTTGAGATTTTTATTTAAGGGGTAATACTACCTTGCAACTTTTTTTACCAATTTCTTTTTTATGGGCTTAAATGCTTCATTAACGAATCAAAAATGATATTCAAGAGTGTTTATTATGTGCCGGAATAGTTATTAATTGTGCCAAAAATTAAATTATTTATGAAATTCCTATACATTTCAAAATTAAAAACCAATTTTTTTTTTATTACAAGAAATTATGAAAGAAAAAAATTGAAAATTGTAATTAATTAAAATTTTAAACATAAATTTAAATGTAATTTTAGGTACGTTAAACTTTAAATTGGATTTTCTCAAAATAATGTTATCAAATCCGGCGAATGCTAATCGGGCGAATTTTCACCCGACCAACTTTCTAATAGAAAATGAAGAATTGCTCACAATTTTGGAAAAAAATAATATTTCTTAAACATCCTACGTACTTTACTAGATTAAACCTTCGTCATTCAAAATAATTTTAGTTTTTTGTTCTAGATAAAAAAAAATTGCCACCTGTGGACTAACGCCCGTGAAAAAAAGACGGATTACGTCAGCCACAGCCCTGCCATTTTGTTTTCGAAGAATAAAAACTTACTTTTGTTAGTTACTTAAACGTCACACTTAAAACTTATGACATAGATAAAAGAAAAATATTGATTTATTTGCTATCCATAAATCGGAGAAAATTACATCAATTTTTACAATGATTTTCAGTAGTGCTTATAATAGTAGGTATTAAAATGTTCATCTTTAATAACATTCAATAACTAACAACCTCCATGATTGTGATTATGAAATTCTGCCTCCCGTTAATTTAATTATCAATCTAATTATTAAATATTATATAATTTAAAATAAATATTGATTTTGAAGTTATTACATCGGAACCTTGGGCACATCTATTACGTTG
This sequence comes from Gonocerus acuteangulatus, assembly GCA_946811695.1. Lineage (NCBI taxonomy): Eukaryota > Metazoa > Arthropoda > Insecta > Hemiptera > Coreidae > Gonocerus > Gonocerus acuteangulatus. The sequence goes on along the minus strand of OX328132.1, from coordinate 83,266,459 downwards.
TCTATCTGTTCCCTCGACCTCATCAATTTTCAACCACATAGGTATACAAAGCATACTTGAAGTTTATGACAGCTGAGCTATACTTGAACTACGGCTATTATAATTATTTGATATTACTGAATGTACAATAATATATGAACCCACACCCACCCCCCCCATGATATACTATCTTCCCCACATTACAGTAACCCTGAAAAGTAGGATTTAATTCTCTACATCTCCATTATTTGAATGCTCCATGCATTTTAGGTCTTTATTTTACATGAGACGAATAGAAAGTTAAATATTAACATTGAGACAAAACAATAGAATGTTAACTATGGTTTTTGACTTTTATTTAAATAACTTAGAGATCACACAATATAAATTTGGTAGAGTAGGTAGTAATAAAGGAATATATTGTATATTTTTCTTATTGTGTAAATGTACAGTTAACAAAAGGTAAAAGAAAGAAAAAGTCCATCACGCAGTACCTGCAAAACTAAGCACTTTCCTCAGAATTGGGTTAGTGTCGACTGCATTCCTGAATAATTGACTTAAAATAACTTATATAAATAAAACAATAACATGAATAGTTTTCGACTTTTATATTTGTAATGCGGAGCTGTTTCAATTATTCAGCCAACGTTTGGCGGTTTCATTCAATTTAAACATTGTACAAAGTACCCCCCCCTTTTTAATGGACCAATTCAGTTTATTTTTACAACACATCTTTCTCTTTAGATACCCAGGGCGTATCCTGATTTTCGTTACAATACAACAGAAATTACAACCTGTATGAGTAACTAAGTAATTTCGATCCGTAGTGAATCGATTTAGTTTATTTTTACAATACCTTTTTCTCTTCAGATGAGCACGACAAATACCGAGTTTCGTTGAAATATAACCAAAATCACGGCTGGTATTGGCAAAGTGGTAATTTGGATAAACCCTACGTCCTAACGAACCGATTTAGTTTATTATGGCAACCCATTTTTTTCTTCAGGCGAATACCGGGTTTCGTTATAATACGGCAACAATAACGACCTATATGGTAAAAACGTACTTAGGGCCAGGGGGGGTTTAACCGATTTTACGGGTTAACGAACTTGTTCAATCGTTTGCTATTGAAATGCTATATACTAAGCTATTTACTAAAACAGAAACACCAGCGTACATGGCGCTAATGGCCAAGAATTTGTCGATGCGTCGTAAAAAAAAAAACAGTGTACATCGCTTGAACGGGCATGTCTCTGGCAGGGAGTCGAGAAAGCAGCACACCTTTCGTTCACATTTACCACTTTATTTGATATCGAAAGGGGTGCTGCTTTATGGACCCCCTTTTTGGAAAAAGAAATAACAAAAACTGGAATTAAAACTTAAAATATCCGTAACATAGGAATATATACCCTGTTTATGGATATATCTTCCCGATATTTTAAGTTGTTACCGATATTTTAAGTTTAAAATCTCTATCAATCAACCTTTAATTTAAGCTCTAGATATAATACACATTTACCATTCATCCTTGTATATAGACCTGGGCATAATTTATTTGAAATAATATTTTCGGAATAAATCATGAAATAACCTTAACAGATTATTTCAGAAAAAATTTATTTTATAATTTTTTAAAATATTATTAAGGATTAAATTATTTCATGATTAATGATATATTTATTCCCGAAATGATTATTTGATGGAATAATATATTCTGATATCTTAATTTATACAAAAAAATCCTCTAAATACATGTTTTCCTGTGAAGCCTCATTGAGCTGTGTTGGCGATAATGGCCCTGATGTCGATGGGGCGTAGGAAAAAAAAAAAAAATTGCGGTGCTATCGTGTTAAATCAGTCATTTTTTTTTGGGAGGGTTCGATTCCCACCGGGAGGAATTTTCTCATATAACGGCTCGTTGAGAAAATTCCACCTTTGATGTTGCCGATAATGGCCTAGATGTCGATAAGGATTAAAAAAAAAATATATTGCAGACTGATTTAACACGTTAGCACCGGTTTTTTTTTCTACGACCCATCGACATCAGGGCCATTATCGCCAACATCCAAACTGCAGCGAGGAATTTTCTCAACGAGCCGTTAGATGAGAAAATTCCTGCCGGAGGAATCGAATCCACCATCTCCTGCATGAGAATCTAAGGCTTCAACCACTAGACCACGGGGGGGGGCCCAATAATAATGTTAAAAGGATTTTCTCCTTAACTCGTGTTTTGAATGTAGTATTAAACATTCGCATTATTCTCATCCATTACAAACGTTATTTCATGATGAAGTTATTTCGGGAATAATTATTTTGCATCTGATATTTTTATATAAAAATTTTGTTTTCTTAAGATAATAAGACTAACTAGTAAAAGGATTGCAGCTTAAATGTTATCTTTCTCACAGTCTATTGTACCAACAAGAGTATCAAATTCATCAATAGTTTATATAAAAATGTTTGTTTTACTTTATTTACAAAAGGATGTACGTATTTCGAGGTTCCATTCGGCTCCTTTTTCAAGGTTCCATTAGCGTATTTCTCTTCAAATTAACAAATATAATTTCTTCATAATTGTATTCCTCTCAACGTTTTAGCCTATATCTTACCATCTTCGAGATCGATCTTTCATCTGAGATGAATCCAGTTAATAAATTGATTTTTTTTAATATATATATATATATGGGGGCGAGGTTAGCTCAGTAGTAGAGCACTGGACTAATAAGTTGGAGGACCTGAGTTCAAATCCCGAGCACGCACTAAAGATTTTTTCTTCTAGTGTCTTCGTTCATGGGTTGAATTCAGCCTCCCTGGCCGTCCCTAGGCGAACCCAGCCTTTAATTAATTTAATAATGGGTACCCGGCGCTAATGGCCAAGATTTGTCGATGTGCCGTAAAAAAAAAAAAAAAAAAAAATGGGTACCTTGGGTGCTAATGACTCTAGCATTCGAAGCAGCCAAGGGGAAAATCAGGTGGTAGGAGCTTAGTACTGACCACACTATCTCCTTAGTGCGACGTATGGTCATGAATCAGATATCTCTATAGTATATGCCCTTCAGGGCCCTTACGGGCTGTTACGGGACTGACATATATATATATATATATATATATATATATATATATATATATATATATATACACTAGCTGACCCAGCAAACGTTGTTTTGCCATATACATTATTTCTAATGCGTATTTTGGCAGTGAAATAATAATCCCTTGCCTGTTTCTGGATCTCGTTGTTTAATATTTATGCAATGTCCGTCTTGTCCCTTCCAGAACATTAGCGGATATTGGATAGCGTCGTATGAATGGCGTGTATCAGCAATGGACTCAAGATTATTATTTCTTCTTCGAATCACGATTTCTTGTATAGTTTTACTGTCGGATACCAACCATGATTCCAGCAACGTCGTCAACAACAGGTGCATTGAATGTACTCTTCAGATGTTTCTTTATCAGGATAGATGATAATAGCATTGCATGTAACATTTAAATAATGTCAACAATTCATTCTGCTCATTCAATAGATCGTACAGCTCACCGCCCATGTGCCTGGAAACCCGTGAATTGAGGTTAATGTAGCCCCAACGCACATCCAAACGATTTGCGAGTGCCTTTTCGGAGTCCTCACCTCCCATAAAGTAAATTTGTAAAAATTGATTTGGTTCGTTTGGCATTGGCAGCAATGATCCCTCTTTGGGATGAGCTTGGCCTTTGATTCTCAATGTTGAATTAAATTATTGACCATTTGCAGCATTATGTTTTAACTATTTCCTTTGCTCCGAACGATGACATTTGGAGGTCACAATCTGGAGCCAAATTTCTCATTGTAAAGATCATATGTTGAATACAACTTCATTTGAAGGCCCGGTGGCCGTGAGTGTTAACTCCGTGCTAAGGGTCGTGGGTTCGATTCCCACAATGGGGTAGTGGGGTTTCTTTAGAGAAAAGAAAAGGCATCAGCCCTTTAGGTATGAACCTGTAGATAATCTGTCTTAAAATTCTTACTTAATGATGATGGGAATTAAAATTTCTATAAATAAAACTATTTTTTTATAATTAATTTTGTTTTTATTATGATTAAAGTACTAATATCGTTATTATAAAAAGGGGATTTCTGGTAAAACGTTGAAAATTTAGGGCTGTATGTATTTTTTTAATGCCAAATCATAAATAAATAAAAATAAAATATTTTCTCCAAAATATGAAAAAATGTTTTTTGGGGTGGGCCACCCTTAACACTTATGGGTATAAAACCTATTCTCAGATCTACTGAATGTACATATTAAATTTTATCAAAATCTCTGTGACACGAGAATTTTATATATTAGAAGATATATATATATATATATATATATATATATATATATATATATATAAATGGTAATTGTAATAGTCATCCATTTCCAAAATGGATGAGCAGGCACTCCAAATTCACGAAAGAAGGATACTGCGATCCATTTTGGGGGGAGTATACGATGGCCGGACATGGAGAAGAAGAACTAACCTGGAGCTGTATGAAGCTTATAAGGAGAAAAATGGTGTCCATTTCATCCGTGTGGGAAGACTCAGTTGGGCCGGTCATGTGGCTCGAATGGATCCAGCAGCTCTTCCAAGGAAGACAATGGAAGAAGTGCACCATGGAAGCAGAAGACGTGGGAGGCCGAAGCCCCGCTGGACTGGAGGCCCGCTGATTCAGGAGGCCATGACCTAGCAAGGGGTTGTGCGCCAGTTAAGTAAGTAAGTAATAGTGTGACTTATCCTAATCTCAATGTTGAGTTGCTGGAAAATGTATTGTGAATACTAGTTAGCGCATACTCTCTTAGCTATATTCCTTGAATTTCAAATAGTGATCCAGCTTACATGAGTGAATTATATTCCCTATCAAAAGTGTTTAATAGTAAATTAAATTTATTTTCTGTCCAAATCAAAATAAGGATTATTCTAATTTGGAAGGGTTTCCCCTAAATGCCTTTGGATATAGAAATAACCAATTCTATGGTTGAGAAAAAAGATTAAGGATTCCAGAAATTTATTTAAAAAATCAATTAAATAGAAATATTTTTACGCCATCCCGCAGGTTAAATTGATTGTTTTATTGAATAAATTATTTAAATCACCGAGGGGAAAACATTGACTTCCAAATAGGCTGGAAGCTATCAATCTACTGCCCTTAACCTTCATTTCAATTCATTTAATCTTTCCTCGGCTCCCAGAGGAGGAGTTTTACATAGTATTAAACATCCCCCCCCCCCATGACCAGAAAAATCTTGTAGCCTGGCGGGCTGATAATCTTATCACTTCTAATTTATCAAGTGAGGCTTGAGGAACATTTGAGCCGTTCAGTTGACGCCTAGGCCTAAGTCTAGAAATGAAAAATTCCCATATCCGCATGAGAGTTAAATATTATACAAGACTTACTTTCTGAAACAACTGAAAGCTAGGACTTAACTGTGTCAACTCGAAAATTTCAGAACACTCAGTTATAATTTATTCACAATATTAATTGATTTAAGAGCATTCAGATACCATCAAATTATTCATACCTACTCATATGAGTAGTACTCAAATCATTTTTCGATTCTACTCATAGAAATACTCCTAATGTATCCATACTTACTGATATCGATACTTGTGTCATAAAAACGTCAAGAATAAATTAAATAGAATAACTTAGTTTTAGTTAGCCAACTATTCCAAGTTCTAGATTTTTTGTATTCCATACACCCCAAATGTTTCCAGTTCCCTCCCCGAAATGCTACTAGCCCCCCGAAATTATTTCATATATACGCCCCTGTCTGATACATTCGGAAGTAAGGTCGGTTGACTCGAAGGTATTCGATTCGATATCAAGTACCTTTGTTTCTATACCGATTAAGTATCGCAAGATTGATTCGATGCTATTATTTCTTGGTATCGAATCAAAAGTATTGAGTACCTACTCACATTTACTAGTATCGGAACTTCCCCAGTTCCGCCTGCACAAGGTTGAACTATTTCATGAAAGAATTCCCAGCTCCACCATGGATTTGGAAGGGTGGCAATCTGTAGATAGACCGGTGCAAATGGCCTATATGTCAATGTGCCGTAAAAAAACAAACAGTAAAAGTAGTTTATGTATTAATTTTACCGCAAAAATAACTAGAAAAAAAAACATTACCATTTCGAGTTTTCGAAAATTCCCCGGAACACAAGACTTTCGCATATTTTCCATGTGTCGAAAGACCCACCTAAATGTACAATACGTGATGACACTTGGTATACAAAACACATTTTAGTCCAGTGCCACCACTACAGGAAGGAGTTAGAGGAATTAAAAATTCCTCCGAATATCAGCATCGCGATGACTTCAAAAAAATAGTTTTTCTTAGGAAAAAAAGAAAAAAAAAGATTCATATAAAAATATATAAAGGACAAATACTAGTATAAAGAAAAAAATGCCTAACTAAAAATTATAGTAAATGTATTACAAAATACAAACATAATTAGATACAAATTAAGGTATTGTACATTATAAATAATTTAATCTAAAATTAATGACGAAATAATGAGTGGAACAAAAACAGACAAACCTTCGTAGAAAATGCACAAACAACACTAATACATGCCTCAGTTCTAATAGTTTAGTTTAGGATAGGAATTATTTCTACACTGGTTTAAAAAGGAAGAATAGATAATGGTGCCAATGCGCCATTGCAGTCAATGAACCCAAATTTAAAAAAAAAAAAATACTAATAGATTATCGGGGTCTCCCGTGGTCTAGTGGCTAGCGCGCTAGATCCATAAGCGGGAGATGGTGGGTTCGATTCCCACCAGCGCCAGAAATTTTCTCATCTCAGGGCTCGCTGAGAAAGTTCCTGGCTGCACCCTGGACGTCGGCGCTAATGGCCAAGATTTAAAAAAAATAATAAATAAATTAAAAAAAAATAATAGATTATCAAAGTTAACGAAACATAGGCGGCACACAAAAAAATCGGGCACTTATTACCTCGAAGCTGTTTGTCCTAAAAAAAACGCGCTAAGACGGGACAGTTCCTGTGATTTGGCGTATTTTCGTTAATTGGAATACTGATTCAACTAAAAAAATGTTATTGATAGTGAAGCGAAGTGTATAAATATAAAGACGGATTCCTCTAAATAAGATTTTCATCTTCTGGAAATTTCAATAATATTTTCTGATAGATTTACTTTTAACATTCCGTGAGTTGGAAAAAAGACATAAATTTGCTTCTGAGTTGAGTAAAATAAGTAAAATTAATTTTATAGTCCCTGTATTCGTTCTTGAACTTCAAAAGATTTCGCTTCAAGGAGATTTGGCAGTACTTACTCATAGCAAACAACTTAGGCAATCATTAGAGAATAAAGCTGCTTAGCTTGATGCTTAGGGAGCAATGCCTGAGGAGGCTTTTCGCATCCCTTCAAAGTATTCATCATACAGCTTATTTCAAGTAACAATATTAATCTGCAATAATAAATGTTAGGAAGATGTTTACAAATACTTCAGACTCGACATCGATTGATAAACAAAGGGGAACGTTTTTTTAAGTCGGGCATAATGTAGGTAACTTTTTGTTTTTGAAGCTTTCATTGGCAAGAATATACACACATATATATATATATATATATATATATATATATATATATATATATATAATAAGTTTTATTGCTTGAAGTTTTACAACTTATATGCAAGCAGCCTTATTACAGAAAATAAATAATTTTCTCTATACAAAACAAGAATATTTTTTTTTTTTTTTAATATTTTACATAACTAATAATTAAGTGTATTACAAACAAGGAAAATAAAATTATGAATACATCTCCTATTATGTGTTATTTCGTCAAACAAGAAAAAAATAAAATAAAATGTAGATTCATGCTCGAGATGATTATTCTATTATAAATGTCCTCAGCTTCATAACACTCTCTAGGTATTTCTATACATCATTAACTAAATCCTTATCTATAGCTGTGTATTTATCTATGTACAACTTCCTTATAGGAGAGTACAAGGTGCAGATGAAGAATATGTGCTCTAGGGTTTCTTGTTCATTTAGTTTGCAGGAAGAACATAGTGTGTTTGTATCGATGGTGTATTTGTTTTTATTGTAAAGAATTATCATCTTGTCTGAGCTGAGCCTTAATTGAGCTATGATTTTTATTTTATTAAATGGAATATTGAAATGAAGATATGGTGCTCCAGTTATGTGAGTAGGTTTTATGTTATTATAGATCCTATTGAATGAACTATTGTTTATGCGATTTAGATCATATTCTAATAAGATATTCTGAAATTGTTGAATATATATATATATATATATATATATATATATATATATATATATATATTCAATTCAATATTAAGCCGGACTCCAGAGGGAGTACATGGTAACGAGAGGACTTCCTAGCAAGAAGTGCCCCTGAAGAGGTGCGAAGAAAAGACGCACGAAACATGTCGGGCCCAATAAATAAAGTGGTATAATAAAGGAAGACTGCTTTAATGACCCCATGCCTCCTAGGATAAAAAAGAATATATATATATATATATTAAATAATAATATCTGAGAAACTTCCTGCCGCCCGTGGGACTTGCACCCACCATCAAAACAATGACAATCTAAGGCGTTAGCCACTAGACCACGGGGAGACCCTACGGTATAAAATACTTCTACAATTTCAAATGTTTTTTTAATTTTATCATATATAACGAGCATTATCGGATTTGAACGTGTTTTTCTTTTTCCTTTTTTAAACGAAATCCGTTTTTTGTCTTTCAAACGACGAATGCTCTAAAGATTTTGACCTAGTAGGAATACCTGGAGTAGATGAAGACGGATGTTCTTGAGAATATACCTCTTGAAAAATTAAGTCCCTTATAAGCCATTCGTGATTTTTCCACAACAATGGTGTCAATAATATATTTTCAGCATTCTGTTTAACTTGAAAATGTAGCACCATTTTCTTAATTTCTCTAGAACAGTTTTTCGAACTATTTGTAAAAGCAAAACCAAGTAAATCAGTACATTTTTCCAAAGCCGTTTCAAAATCCTTAAAATTAATATTGTTGGATCTAAAAAATCTGTTCCTGCCATACGTGTGTCTATTTACTTTAGGAATGTCTTCGGAGGGTGAAGCATGAAAGATAGGTTTTAATATTTAAATATACTTGTTATTGACTGCTCAAATAGTTTCACACCTTTAGTGCCTTATCCGAAGGTTTACTTAAAACTATTCACAGCCACAGAGGCAAGTTAACATTTTACTATCAAGCGACGTAATGAATGAAGGTAATTACTCAAAAATCATGATCACGTTGTAATTTTGAATATAAGTGCAGAAATAAACAGTAAGAAGTCTTGCATAAGGGCATCTAACTTTCTCCCCAATGAAGGACGGTTGAATTGGAAAATCGTGTTCAAGAGACTATTAAGAATGCGGATGTTGGAATGGAGAGAAAGAAGTTCTGTGAGAGAATCTTATCATTGGATCAGGGGACCAAATATCGACGTAGCTTCAGTAATTCCTCCCCCGTCATTGGCAGAACACCATTCTCCTAGCCGATTAAGAAGAAAAGCACTAATGGGTGTGCCAAGTTATTTATATCCTGTTGGCTGGCTTTATGTGAATTCCTCAAAATACCTCCTCTCGCGTCGAATAATGAGATTCTTATGCAATGAGGGGGAAGGGGTAGGATTGGAAAAGGGAGGGGGTTGGGTTGGCCCTTAAGTGGATACCGACACAAAACCCGTCATGATACCGCCCATGTTCCCTTCGATCCAAGGCACAGCTTCTAGGGAGTAGGATTAACCCTTTCACACCACCCGATCTAACACTTTATATATTCCAACTACCCGGATCAGCTTCTCTTTATTTCCATCTACCGCTACACCGCCCTGAATCACTGGTACTTCCCGGCTAGAGGTTATTGGCAAAAGCTTTAGACCGAACCTATGGAGGGCTTCCATAGAATTTTTATTAAAGCAATACGCATATTATGTATAAAAACAAAATTCCCTCAAACAGAATCTGTGCGCAACCCTCCGCAAGGCAACAAACAAAATACGTATTACATATCTTGCTTCTTAATATTTGTAATAAATAGCCGAAATGTCACCCTATTAAATGATTACCTAATTTAAATAAATCAATATCGCCATGCATATTTTTTTTATTATTTTCGAATGTTATATAGGTAGTTTCGTTAAACTAAAATAACTCTCTTGACGGACATTTATAATTTTTATGCTAGGCAAGATTATGGTAACCCCCCTCACATGATTTAATTTTATTAGTACCCCTTGATCCATTGAATAACGCCTTGGATTCTCATGCGGGAGATGCGGGGTTGAGTTCCGCCTGCAGTAGGTTGAGTTTCTTTCACTTCAGGGCCCTTTGAAAAATACCCTGCTGCACTATGGATTTTTAGGACGCTTGGCAACCTATTGATACACTGCGCTAATGGCCTACATAAAGAAGTGCCGAAAAAACTTAATTTTAACGTCAACATCATTTAATCATTATGCATCGCTTCATATTTATTTTCTAGTTTATATTTTGCAAAGATTTCACTTGGAGGTTATTTTTTAGCGTGCTTCCTCCTTCCCCATAGAGAGGCCCCTCCCCCTCAATGCTGAATATGGAAGTACAAACGTTTGATGTTAACTATGGTTGTAGCCTTCCTGAGGGATGTGCTCAGTTTACACACACTCTCTGCGTGAAGGATTTTTTCTAGCGCGGTTCCTCCCTATCTCCATAGGGAGAACCCGCTTATGAGGTTGACCTCACGGCGCGATCCGGACGTGCCGACCAGAAACTTTCTCGTATCAGACCCCATAGATCACGAAAATATAGGTGGTTCAAATTTGTATGTATGTATGTATATATATATATATATATATATATATATATATATATATATAGATAGATAGATATATTAATTCTTGTGAAAGATGACCCGATATATATTTTCCACTTTTTCTTGTTTGTTTTTCTGGCAGGGGGTCGATAAAGCAGTACACTCTTTGTTCACATTAACTGCTTTATTTGTTATGTTTCGCCCGACATGTGCCTTTTCGCACCTCTTCAGGGGCATTCCTATGTAACAATATTTTTTTGTAAATCCTAAAATTTAAATTGTTTACACTAATTTACATATCCTTTCCCTAAATAATTTACATTTCAACATATAATATTTTAACTTAATCTTAATCCTACCTTATCATCATCTGCGGTAATTATGGCTGTTTGTATCGATTCTTTAGCAATTTTAATGGTATCGATTATTGGTGAAATTTGTTTTGTGAGGTTTAATTTATTATACTATGGAAAATTTGGTGCACATTCTGTTTAAATCTGTTTTTTTATTCATGGTAGTGTTGGAATTTTTAATTATGTAAATATTTTCTTTGATTTTTCTTTTTAAAGTGTTCCTCTCTTTATTTAAAATGTCAACGTCCCTAAAGTTAAAGTTATGTTTTAAAGTTAGTGCGTGTTCTGTCATTGTTGTCCTGTTTTCGTTTGTGTCTATTCTTTTTGCGTGTTGCACGATTCTCTTTTGCAATAGCTGTGCCGATTCCCCAATGTAGCATGCTTTGCAATCGTTACATCGAATTTAGAATATATTGTTCTTTGTACTTGTTGGTTTAATTTTGTCCTTAATATTGCTAAAACTATTTTCTATTTTGTTACCATATTTCCAACTTATTTTCCCTATGTCTTTACATATTTGTTTAAGTCTATTGGCTATTGAAGGATGGTAATGAAAAGTAAAATATCGATTTATTTCATTCACATCTTTGTCATTTTCTTTTGTTAAAACCTGTTTTCTCTTTTGTAAAAATAATTGCTCATTCAAAGCTATTTGCTTATTTAAATTCGTATTTTTCATAAAGAATTTTTGAATACTTGTCTGTAATAACTTTCGCTTTTTTGAATTCTTCTGTGATTCGGGAGGGTTATCGTTTTGATCTCGTTTGCGCTTGTTTTTATTTTCAGTATCCTAATTAAGCAAATCTGAAACTAATTTAATTTTTTTAGGTGGCATTGACTCTGTGATAGTATCAGAATATTTTCTTTTCCTTTTGCATTCTATGTCATTAAAAAAGTCGTCAGATATGCTAAAAATTTCAGGTTTAAATTCATATTTGTCTTGCTTATTCGGAAGTTCAGTTGGTGTTTTTGTGTACAATATACGTTTCTCTGCTCTTTTTATTTGCTGCTCTATCAATGATTTAGGATAGTTGTTTTCTTGAAACATTTTTCGCAATTTATTTTTTATTTCGCAAAAATACTTTGAGGAAGTTCTGTGCAATGTAATGTCCGATTGTATAAAATATTCTTTTTAAAATTAAGTGGGTGATTGGAATAAAAATGAATCATTCTTGTTGAATGATACGTCTTTGGTTTCCATTTGTATTCAATAAAATTATCCTCATTTCTAATTAGTTCCATGTCTAAAAAGTTTAATCTTTTATCAGCTTCCAACTCTTTGGTAAATTTTATATTATTATATTTGTATAAGGTAGGATTAAGATTAAGTTAAAATATTATATGTTGAAATGTAAATTATTTAGGGAAAGGATATGTATATTAGTGTAAACAATTTAAAGTTTAGGATTTACAAAAAAATATTGTTACATAGGAAAGCCCCTGAAGAGGTGCGAAAAGGCACGAAACATGTCGGGCGAAACATAACAAATAAAGCAGTTAATGTGAACAAAGAGTGTACTGCTTTATCGACCCCCTGCCAGAAAAACAAACAAGAAAAAGTGGAAAATATATATATATATATATATATATATATATATATATATATATATGTATATATATATGTATATATGTATATATATATATATATATATATATATATATATATGTATATATAATATATATATATATATATATATATATATATATATATATATATATGTATATATTTATATATATGCTTGTCTGTTAACGCTCTAGCAAGCTCAAAAATGGTCCGATTTTCCACGTCATTATTTTATTGTGGGTACTTAAAATCGCGGGATTCAATTGAAATTTTTTCTACATCTTGGAAATTAATCCCATCTGAGATGTTTAAATTTCGGTTATATTTGGAGTTAAGGAAGTATGCGGAAAAAAAATATTTTATTAATAGACATTAAAAGTTTTCGGATCTTCATACATTTTTCGTAAATATCTCGATAACGGTTGGGAAATCGTGGTAAGTGGAAGGCAACCATTCAAATTCTCACTAAATTCTCTACAACAAAGGTTCTGAAGCATTATTCGATGGGACAACGTCAATCAGAGATATAAGCGCTTAAAACATAAAAAGTGTTAGTTTTGTTGTTTTGAAAGGGTTTTTCTATTTGTTTATCTCACTTTTTAATTGGTTGTTTTTTGTTTTAAATTGCATTTATCAGTAAAAATAGTATTGTAGTAAAATAAGCTAAGAAACGGTAAAAGGTATAGGTAATACGTTTGGAATAGCTGTGGAAATCAAGATGGCTGTGGCTAACCATGATGGCGTATACATAGGTTTGTTTTGAATTCTCCTATCTATATAACCTTCCTCCTGCTACAACTGAAGTTATCATTATTTCTTATTTTATAGAAAGATTTAACCCACGAGAGAATGAATTTTTATTTGCCATGAAGCACATATTTACAGTTGATTATTACAGTGAAACGAATTTGCTAGTAAAACAAGGAACTTAAAATGACAACGAACTTTCGGTTGTTTAGAATAGAGCCTGCTGAGCAGTATTCGTAGAGTGAGTACGCTTTTAGTACATAATTGTATTGACTTATTCAGCCTTCCTCAAGAATGAGGATTCAGAATTATCCGCTTCTGTGTAAGTTGGCCACTGTCAGTTTCCTGTTATTTGTGATGCCTAATCTACTTAACTTTTCGAGATATACGGAACCGCGCTAAGATGACGCAGTTCCTGCAAGTCGGACTTTTAACAATTAGTACACTGCTTATAATTAATTTTCTAGCAGAGAGTTAATTAGACGACTTAAATGTTGTAGACATTAAATACAATATGAAGGATTACGGAAAGAAAATGCCTTTAAGATCACGTAGTTACTTTAAATGAGCTCTTACTTCTCTGTCTATACATTCCGACAATACAATGTTGGCGTGGTGTATATTGTCTTATCTCTGTCCAATAATGACTACCTCTGCCGGAGCCGATGCCCGGGGTATGATTATATCCAATAAGGCTAGGGAAGAGGAGCTATGTAGTGAGCTATGCCTTCCTTGCTGTTGCATGCCTCGCGTGACCGACTAACTTCAGTGTCTTCTTATCCTACGTCATTATGCAATAGGGTGCCGTTAACCCACAATAAATAAATGCAACCGTTGTTTAAAGCCCCTCTCAATTGTGCCACAAGATTCTTTTGCTGAAAGATTCACTGTCAGTACGTTGAACATAATTCGTGGGAGTGACAGTACGTGAAACGTTGGAAGCATTTGCAACAAAGTTCTTGTATTTTATTGAAGAGCTTCACAATCTGGCACCGCAAAAAAAAACGAGATCCATTTCTTATATTCGCATGCAGCAAAAAGCAACGAAATCCATTTCTTATGTTTGTACAACACGATCACCAGTCATACTTACTGTTTACACATACCATAAACACCATATCATGTAATCCTTAAGCGGTAATACTATCTTGTAACGTTTTTTGCCTTCACATAAAAAAAAGTCCGACCCGCAGGAACTGCATCATCTTAGCGTGGTTCCTGTTCATATCCCTATTGTCATTTGAAAAGCTTAGAATAGAAACAGATAATATTTTTCTCGGCCTTTGTTCAAAGGGCTTTATGACTTTACCTGGTCGGGTCCACCAGACCCTAGAATCCTCTTCTACCGATACTTCATTTCATACGTTTCCATGAATTGGAAAATATCAAACTTTTTCACATATTCCTGTGTTCTTTTACTATAGTAATAATTCTACAAATAAAATCAATTAAAAAATAAAATAAAAAAAAACCAACAGCATGAAGGCAATTGAAAATATTCAAAAGACGTCATCGAATCTCTTTCTCTTGGCAAGCTATATTTCTAAGAATTCATTGTTTTTCTTATTTTGCCTAATCTGTTATTGTCAAATACATTATCCAACTATAAGCAATTAAAAAATAACCGTTCGAATAAACTAAATCAATTACTTCAAAGTTTAAGCACTTATTTCTCCGATTGACATCACCTAATCAAAAATTGTTTCAGAATCTTTTTTGTAGAGAATTTATAAAGCTTTCAAATAATTTCTATCCACTTATCACGATTTCCCAACCGTGTTCGAGATATTAATGAAATTATACGAAGTTCCCAAAACTTTTCATGTCTGTTCATAAAATATTTTATTCTAACCCTTCCTAAACTCCAAACGTAACCAAAAGTTTAACATGTTAGTTTTGGTGAAATTCAAACATGCAAAAAATGTTTCAACTGAATCCCATGATTCTAAGTAACCAAACCAAAAACTTGATTTAACAACTTTTTTCCGATTTTCTCAGAAACGGTTAAAGCTATCGCCTTTAAAATGGTTTCATTCGTTTTACCAGCCCAAGAAGCCTATAAAACGAGAAAATATAAAACGAAATTTGAACCACCGTTATTTTCGGTCTCTAGGGGTTCTGAAACGCGAAATTTTCTAGTCGGCACTTCCGGATTGTTTCATGAGATCAACCTTATAGGCGGGGTTCCTCCCTATGAAGGGAGGGAGGAACCGCGCTAAAAATGATATTCAAGAGCGTTTATGTGGAAAAAAGGTTATCAGATGTGCCTTTACACCCACTGCCACCGGTCCTTCTTCAATACATTTCAAAAATTAATTAACCTTTTTTTTTTATCTTTACTAATCATGAAAAAAATAAACATTTCAGGACATTAGTGTTGTTATTCTGAAAACTATGTTTTTCAAATCAGGTGATACGCTAGAGCCTTCAGATTTCACCCAATCAACTGCAAATATTATCTGGCGTTTTCTAATGATATTTCTTAATAAATTACTGAGGGTTTTTTTTTTATTCATTGAATTATAACGATTTTATAACCTTGCTCGACGATTGTTTAATAGAAAATGAAGAATTATACACCATTTTCAAAAAAATTAAAATTTCGTAAAAATGTTACTAGATTTTGCCCTCTTCTATCAAAATAATTTTACTTTTTTGGTCTAGATTAAAAATTGCCTCCTGCAGACTATCGCCGCGTGAGAAAAGAGGGTTCCCGTTCGTCAGATACAGTGCCGTCATTTTATTTTAGAAGAATTCAAACTTCTTTCTTTTTTTTTTGTGGATGCTTATACAACCCATATAAAACTTATGACATAAAGAATTGATTTATTTTTTTTTTCATGCAATGACTTTGATTTTACTGCTTTCATTTCCGGAAGGACAGAACTAAACGCTCTTTGTCCAGTACTTGTCTTTTGTCACTAAGCCAGCTTAAAATTATAATAAAATGGAGACGAAATATTTAATGTCCGTTTTCTAATAGATTATAAATTATTTTAGCTTTAACCTTCCTCCACTCGCGCCTGGTTTTCTAACATCGTCACTCGCGTGTTTGAAAATTTCAAACATCTTAGAATTTAGGCATTTTCTTACATTATTATATTTAATTTGTTTGATAACATTATTAAATATAAAATAGCATATAATACTGGTTATATGTATGAAATTAGAACTTTTTAAAATATGAGTTAAATTTATTTTAACACGCGATGGCTTTAGGGCCTGGCAGTATTTTCAAAATATTTTTTCTTTTAGTTTTAGAAGGTTTTAAAAATTTTTTTCATGTTTCCAATTTGTTATTCGATCTTTGCCCCCAAAAATCACAATCCACGACGTTCTCACTGTGTGTTAATTCTTCATCGCACCAGTCTTGGCCTGAGTCACCGTCATGGCCACTACGCACTACATCTTCATCACTTAGAACACTGTCCGATTCATCGCCGATCGCCAGGTAAACACCTAACCTCCAGAACTCAGACAAAGGATGGCTAAAAATAGAGTACAAAAAGTCGAGCAGGAAGTCAAGTGAACATTTCAAACGGCGCGAGTAACGGAAGGCCAATGACAAAATGCGTTCCACCTTTGTTGTGGAGTGAAATAGATAGTGTGACAGTGTATATTGGAGTATTATAGACCTTTCGCCTTTTCTGGTATTCGCTATTAGATTAGATACGAAATAAGAGGCATATTTTTAAGGGACTCATCCCAAAAAGTCCCATTCTTGTTTTACCACCCTAAAAATGTGTAGCAGGATAATTCGCGTTTGGTCTCCCGTGGCCTGTAATGAGATTGATTTCTTAGATAAATAATATATAATGCGTCGTGAGATCTCGATCTTTTCAATTGAATTTAGAAGCGTCACCAGCCAACGGGAAAAGGCGTGAGAGTTCCACCACCCGCGCTATAAAATTGAGCCACCAATGCTGCTGATATTGTCACCTGTTAAAGGCCCAGGAATTCCGGTGGTTCTCAAGTTAATATTAACAAGACTTCGGCAAGAAGGCTTGGGAATTTCGGAGCAAACAGCCTGAGTGCCTTGCTCTCTCCTATTCGATGGAGTACTTCTTAATGTCTAACGAAATAACGAAACGTCACCAGCAAAATCCTGGCCATTCATGGAAATCATTCATTAAAGTCTATAAAAACATCTGCTTCTTTGATTTTATAAGGTGAAAGAGCATTAAATCAATCTTTAGCAAAGATGAAAAAAGGCGCTCATGTATATTGTTCGGCAATGGACTATTCAATAGCAAATACCTTTGTTTTGATAGTACTATTTTTCGTAAAACAAATGACTCATAATGTTATGAATTTACTACAAGAATTCGCAATATACATTTTTGTTCGTATTGTTTTATTGCGAAACAAAATATCGTTTAAAGCCTTCTGCTTAAATTCAGGAACATAAATATGCTTTAGGTCCACTCGGCTAAACTGTATAACATATAGTCTTCTTTTTCGTACATGGCCACCGCGCATGCGCGAACGCCAGTGGACACATTTTTGTGACACTTTTTTTGTAACGCTTAGGCCCACCCGACAAACCTATATAATGTACTGTATAACATACATTCTTCTTTTTCGTACATGGCCACTGCGCATCCGCGAACGCCAGCGGACACCTTCTTGTGACACTTTTTTGTAACGCTAAGTCCACTCGATAAACCTATGTAATGTACTCTATAACACACAGTCATATTTTTCGTACATGGCCACTTCTCATGCGTGAACGCCACTGCGCATGCGTGAACGCCACTGAGCATGCTCGAACGCCACTGTGCATGCGCAATCGTCAGCGGACACTTTTTTGTAACGTTTTTTTTCCAGTTTAATCACCGCTAATGCATATTTATGCTAAAATTCTCAGTATATCGAATACATACTGAGTCAGCTACCCCAAGAGGATGATGCAGTCTTTTAAGCTTGATCTCAGCAGATCCAATGCACGAAAAAGTGCTGCATCATTGAGATAAGCCATAGGAATGATCAAATCATCAAGGTACGTTCATGGTGAAGATGCTTTGGTCATTAGGGTACGTTCGATACCTCGATGAGCTCTTCCCTGATGTCACCACGATGCAATAAAAACACATGTCTTGGTGTTAATAGTGACGATACGTTCTGCGCTGCTATCTTCGCTTCCTCGCAGTGACCTCTATGAAAAACAAATATTTTGTTTTTTACTCGCTGACAGGTGAGAAGGAGCGATGTAGGGTTGACTGTGATTAGTTTCTTCAAGGTCACTCTCGTGCGCAGGTTACCCATCTCTTCTGTTAACCACCTCAGTATTGTGATTCCGTTCCGGTTACATGACAAAAAGTCGGGCTCGAAAAAACTGCGTTATCTTCGCTCGGTTCCTTTCATATCCTTAGTTCCATTTGTAAAGAAGCAGTTATTAGTGTAAATAAACTTTGATCTTCGTGGAAAATATAGAATAAAATCTCAACAAAAAATGAATCCCGAAGGGAGGATGAAGTGTTCAGGGCGTCCTCTCAGTACATCCATTGCACGAGACCGGTGATGTATCAATGGCCTATACCGAAGGGACGATGGACAATTTAGGGCGTCATCTCAGTAGATCCTTTGCACGAGAGCTGTGATGTATCAATGACCTATACCGAAGGGAAGATGAAGTGTTCAGGGCGTCCTCTCAGTACATCCATTGCACGAGAGTGGTGATGTATCAATGACCTATACCGAAGGGACGATGGACAATTTAGGGCGTCATCTCAGTAGATCCATTGCATGAGATCAGTGATATATCATTAAACTATATCGAAGGGAAAATAAAGTGTTTGAGGTTAGGGCACGAAATGACGCTATACTGACTGAGCTCCTGTGTATCTGATTTTTCCCTCTCTTGCCCTCTCTCTGCCCCCTCCCTCCTTCCTTCGCCCCCTCTCTCTTTAACCTCTCCCGTTCTATCCAACCTGCTCCTCCCTTCTCCAGTCCCTCTAATCACTTAAGGTTGTTAGCTATTCAATTTAAACTGCTCTGTCCATTTAGTCTTTATCAAAGGCTGAATAGACTACGGTTTCTACTTCAGGTTGTTTGCTATTCTCATCCAATCAGACCTTTCATTTTTTCTAACTTAGTCCAATAATTCATTTCGTAAGACAAATTCAGATTAATCAGAGTTATGCCCGTCATACTAATCAATATTCAGAAAACTATTGTTAGTAACTAAAATCATAAAATTACTTAACAAAAATAATTTTTGTCTATTATAATAACATCTGCTAGAATAACATTAACATGAAGTTAATGAACGACATCTGTATGATCTGTACAATGACATACTAAGGACAATGCAACTTCATAATTGTAACAGCAATAATGAAGGAATGGAAAAATTTATTTTTTTATTGAAAAAATTAAAATTTAACTGTTTAAAAATAAAACATTTATTTTATAAATTAAAAAAAAAACTGTTACAAAAAAATGTTTTAAGAGTAAAAGGAACTCCTAAGATAAATTATATGTAAATAAAAGCTAAAGTAATACTTTATTTTTTTCAATGAGAAATAAAAGCTTTCAGTATTTTAATCAAGAATTTTAGGGTTCCGTTGGTTCACAATACCTAGAATAGAGAATGAGAGAAAATACTTCCATACCTTTATCAACAAGCACTTTTCCAGCCCAGCCACTCAAGTAAGTGTTGAAAGAGCCTTTTCAACCCTAAAGTATATATTAAATGATTATAGATGCAATCTAAATTCCACGAACTTACGGTAAATATTATTATTTAAATCAAATTAATTCTTCAAAATAAGTGAAATGTACTTTGTTTATGTATTTATTTTTGTTTGTGTATTTATTTTTGTTGGATGGATTTAAGTCGTGTTAACAGTTGAGGTCATTCAGATCAGTAGCTTTAATTTATTCCTTTAAAGTTTTTCCTATTAAGTATTTCATTAACAATTACTTTAATACTTCAATTTTTTAACTTGAAAAATAAAGCGAAAAAAAACTTTTTTAAAAAAGGTTTAAAGCCAAAAAGTTATTTTCCAACTTTTACTTTTTCTAAATGAAAATAGTAAAGTAAAATTTAAAAAAATACTTTTTTTTAAAAAAAGTTAACAATTATTTTTGACCCCTGCAAAATTACATTTTTGAAACATTATATACAACTTCAATAACTACTTTGTCAAATGACTGAATTATGAAATTCATATACTCATATCTGATTTACCTCCCTGAATAGTCATTTGTTGATGTCTTGTTAATAAAGATTTAACAAGTTAAAATTCAATGATAACCTTCAAAAGGGAAGTAACAATACAAATTATTATAAGTATCACATTTTTTAACGTTATTCCGACAGTCACAAGTCTTTTCGGTACACATTTAAGATACGAAAAAAAAACATACCTCTACTGTAAATCCAATGTTATAGACGTTTAGGGCAATTCAAGATGAAGTTACCAAGAGGTTTGGGCAGAATATATAGGAATTACGTACCGTTTGATCTGAGAATGCCTAGTTTCGACTGTCAGGAACTCGGATCGATGCGTTCCTAGTTAATTAATTGTCATATGCACCTAATACCTACCTAATACGCATCATATCAGTATTTGCGAAAATAATTCTCACGGATGTATCTGAGGGAGCTCAAGTAGGATGTGAAGTGGTTTCACATTCACATATTCTGTCGCTTCCACAGGCGTTAATGTGTCCACAAGAATACTCCCATAGCAATCTACTCATAATAACGGAATCTCTGGGTGCAGAAGAGGCCTTAACTAAAGAAGACTCCTCTAATGGATTCATTCAGAAAATCTTAAATCTATGTTATGGAACGAGACTCAATACGAATACGTTTATCTGGGTACCATCGCACTGTGGCATCAAGTAGAACAAACTAGCAGACCTTGAAGCAATCCGTGCTCGATCTGATAATGAACAAATTTGCAGACCATAAAGAGATTCGTCACAAATAAGATCATAGAAAAATGGACAGCATTGTGGCCACAAACACACAAGAGTAAAATGTGACGCAATAACATGGGAAACAGCTACACATCACTCTCGGAGGGAAGAAGTTCTTTTGGTCCGTCAGCGAATAGGCCACTGTGTAATAACCCATACTAACCTCCTCAAAACTCTGCAACCACCGACGTGTGAAGCGTGCAATATTACAATTTAAACAGAACACATAATTATGCTATGTAAAAATTTCTCTTCATATCGTGATCTTCATTTCAGAGATCAACAGTTCAAGAACTCAGGAATCTCTACAAGATAATGAATCAACCGTTCATAACTTATATCGCGACATATAAAGTCTAAATGTGTTGCGAATGACCCTCACGGGTTGAGGCAGAATTATTTTAAATAAATAAATTGTTCTCACGGAAACAATACTTGTGTTAAGTTAAAAAAAGGTCTGACTTACAGGAACTATCTTTCGTTGGCACGTTTCCGTAGCATTTAAGCCTTATTTTGAGTATACATTGAATATTTGGTTTTCAAGCTATTTTAGTGGAAATCATACATTGATAAACTAATTTTACTTTTGAAAAATGTAAACACCTATTCCTATGACATCTCAAAAAGTGTGCCAATTCCAAGCAAAAATTATTCCCCCACCTCCTAGTCTTCCACTCGTTCGTTAGTAAAAGTCTAATAAAATCTCCAAAAAATAACAGAAAACATTTTGACCCTTACGAGGCGGCAACCCGGAAGACCTTAGATGCCCGTGGAGCCCTTTTCACCCTCTTGGTTCCAAGGGACGGCATTAAAACAGCTAAGCCTCCACCATCCATCCTTTCTCATTTCTTCTAATACGCTTTCGTCATTTCTTTCTTTAAAACGTTTTTCGTGACCATTTTCACATTCTGGACTTCGGGCCAGTCAACGGCAGGCTTAATAACGTTTTTATTTTAAAATTTTGTTCTTACTATTTAAAAAAAATAATGATATTATTAAAAATAATATCATGTCAAATAATTCGGCTTTCTTATAATATCTCTATCATCTCTATGTACATATCAACTGGTAAAAGACAAATAAGGTCCCTCAAAGGGACCGGGTAGCAGAGGAAAACCAGCGTTCAATAAGCTCAAACTGCATTTTTAACCATAGCGATTTGTGACCAGAGCTTACAAAAACGTATCGCTATATATCTCAAAAAGCTGTCACAGTGGTGGCTTTGAGTGTTCGGGTCATGCCTGCCAGTTGTCCCAAAGGTGGCTGCTCAGGCCACGGGGCATCCTGACTCGTCACGAAAGTGGCTATCATTCTCGAATGGATTATAAAAAAATTCATTTTAATGCTGAAATTAGTTGATTAAAAAAACTAAAGAAAGCAGAGAACAATACCGCTCAAAAGAACCAACGCTTACCAATTCGTATGTGCTATTTTCTCCGACAACGATCGTCTTATCGAAAATTCCATACGAACCGTTTTTGTAGGAAATGTAATCAAAAAATAAATAAAAAAAATCTCAAATTGTTCGTTTCATTCATATTTCACAAGAATAGTTAAAGATATCATATTGAAAATTGATTCATTCGATTTCCCACGTTACAATAGTGTAACTGGAAGTCTATCTTTTTTCTAGATATTGAGTCTTAGGCTGGTAGATAATAGAGTTGTTCGAAACATTCCTGGGAAATAATAGTAAGCTTGTGGTAACTTTACTAACTATATGATACAAATATTAAACTCAACTGTCCTCTAAATTGTTTTAATGCAAACCTACTCTAGACTTGGGCTTTTGTTTGGAGTGGCCTGACTTGAAGAAGAGACCACATGAGTCGTGAGAATGTGATGGATATAAAAGCTTGGATAAGTTATAAAGGACGAGGTAAATGCCATCGAAAGGTCGATAGGCATGTATGCCATAGAGTCGGCATCATTCCACACCCTCACTCTCGTGAAATTTTCACATATTTTGTTATTTAAATAATTAAGAAACTTCATCGTAAGAAAATTAATGAATTCAAAACTTTATTTTGAGGACCAGCAAATTCATTACGCCTATTCAATAGTCCCGTTATATATCAATAAATTCAGAACCTTGGAAGAGAAAAGACGAATCTGAAAAATCTACTTATTTTTTAATTTATTCTCTGAATCAGAAAGATGTAGGTAACACTACAATTCGTCTTGATTCTATGGTTTGCCTTTAGTTCTCTCACAGTTTCAACTTAAAGTGAAATAGCACCGTCATATACGAAAAATTCAATTTCAAGGGCGAATGCCGAGTCAGAAACTCCCCTCTTGACATTTTAAATCAATCGTAAAAATTATATGTTGAAACATTGAACTCCAATTGTATACTTCTTCAATCAGGTTTATGAATGAACAATCCAAAACATTCTCAGCCTTTGCTATCCTCCAGGACTTCACTTCGATTTCCGTCCGAAGTCCGTAATTCGTTATTCGCCCTTTCTCTTCCAAGGTCCTAAAGTGATGTGTCAGTTCTATTTTTATTGACTTTCCGTCTTCTTTAAATATGATTTGAGAATTTGGGTCACTATGAGATACCGAAAAAAGAAGAAGAAGCATTCTTTGCAAGAAGCAAAGCTATATAAAGACACATCTTTGTGATTAAATGAAGGAAGCGCTAAAGGTGCTCGAGAGAGGACGTGGGTCTAGGCAGGGGGATGAATTAATGTTCTGCCATAGTTAGAGGAAATGCCCATCTAGAAGGGTCTAAGTTTAAATCTCCTCAATTGCTATATCGTAAGCCCTCTGTATACATCACGGACCGATTATGTAACTTTCCAACGTCCCAAATCAGAACTGCGTCGTGGAGGGGGGGGCCTAATTTCTCTTGAAGGACACCCTCCCGGAAATTGACAATTAGATCCTCCCCTGCTAATTTCAGCCGATATTAGACCCCTGAATTTATGATAATTGCAGCTATTGTTATCAATTTTCTAAATCTATCCCATTTAAATGTATTTGCGTCATTCTTTCATTTTTAAGCGATTTAGCGCGGTTCCTCGCTCCCTCTATAGGGAGGTACCCCGCTTACAAGATTGACCTCATCAGGAAGTGGCGACTAGAAAATTTCTCATTTCAGAACCTAAAGATAATGAAAATAACGGTGGTTCATTTTTGTATATATTTGCCTGGTCGCTCTCTCACTCGCTTAAAAGTGGTCCGATTTTGATGAAATTTGGTACAAAAATACTTTTAGTCGAAATCACGTTTTGTAGTCGAAATTCACGTGACAAAAATCGATGCGCTTAGGGCTTTGCTTTTATAGACTTGCAGGTACCATTATCTATGTCACTCGTAGATAACGAAAAAATCGGACAATTTTTGAGCTCGTGAGAGAGTGAACAGATATATGGTCCGATTTTTACGAAATTCGGTAAATCTTCCGTTATATTTGAAAGGTCAAGTTCGTTAACCAGCAGAATCCACCCACCGGAACATGGTTGTGTAGGAAAATTCGCGCGAATAAAATCATACCGCTTACGATATCGAGTTCATATCCTTGCAGGAACTCGTTTTATATTTTTAAAGCGATATATGTAGCCAGTCACAAGAATAAATGGTACAACTACTTTTCCATCCTAATTTTCACTTGGGTATACAGAAACAATGAATTCAGTTGAAACTTGTTCCAGACGTTTGACATTTATCTAATCTGAGATATTTAAATTATGGTTCCGCTTGGAGGTATGGAGGTATTAGAAAACAAAATGTATTAATAAACATAAACATTTTTCATATCTTGGTACATTTTCTAAAATATCTCGAAAGCGGTTGGGAAATCCTGGTAAGTGGAAGGTGTCCATTCGAAAGCTTACTGACTTTTCATCGTTAATACACCGTTAAACACACAATAAAAAAAAAAATGATTCTAATGTAATTTTCAATGGGGCGATTTCAATCGGAGAAATAAGTGGTTGAAACTTCCACATTTTTAGTTTTGTTCTTTTGAACGGGGTTTTGTCTCTGTTTTAAGTGGTTATTTTATTTTTTCAATAGCATTTAATATTAATATGAATACTTTAATAAAATAAGGTAAGAAAATGAAAAACATATGGTAACAGGTGAACGTTGAGATTGTGAATGTCGAACATCTGGAACAGGTTTCAACTGAATCGATCGTTTCTGAATACCTAAACTGAAAATTATTTTGGCAAACTAGGTGCTTCAACGTTTCTCGAAAACGGTTACACATTTCGCTTTAAATGCTTTCATTCGTTTTCTATGTTGAGGAATCTATGAAACGAATACCAAACATATAACTCGATAACTTTAGTGTTCTGATGTTTTCCGCGCGAATTTCGCTCCAAAACCCTTATGAAATATTTTAATTGTGCCCTCGTGTTAAATATAATAAATAATTATATATATATATATATATATATATATATATATATATTTAATATAATTATATATATATATATATATATATATATATATATATATATATATATATACATATATATATATATATATATATACATATATATATATAATATATATATATATATATATATATATATATATATATATATATGGCCTGAATCGTCAATATTTTTGCTATTGGTGGTTTTTCTGCTGGGTCGTGGGAATTCTCTCTAAAGCAATAGAGGAAGCACGCTAAAAATAACTCCCTGTTAGACGCCCTTTGGTAATTTCCCCCTCTGCATCGCAGTGTTACCCCAAAAATACAAAATGTCTACTAATGTGAATTACAGATTGTTATGAACATTAAAATAATTTGTATTCGAGTTTTACAATACAAAATATCATGACTTAAAAAATGAAGAATTAAAAGAAGAATTACTTACTTGCAATATCCTCTAGCCACAAGCAAAGAAGCGAATTCTAAGATAACTCAAAAAATAAAATAAAATAAAAATAGTTATTTCATTTCATAAAATGTTTCAAATTTTCCTTGTAATTGAACAATTACAAGTTATGTGTTTTAATACGCATTTGCTGATAAGGCCATTAGCGGCGTATTAACTACAGGTCGTCACCATTTCTAAACATTCACGGGGAAGGGAATTTCTTCAGCGAGCTATCGCCGAAAACATTTCAACTGCTACGAGCAGGATTGAAACATACTTCTCCACAGAATCAATACCCACAAGAAGAAGAATTGTATTATTACAAATATTGAAATTATGGGGGGTGAAAACTTTTGAAAATAACAATTACAAAATATATACCGCAAATATTAGTTTCAAACATGAATCTAAATCATAATTGCTTTGGATTGTTTCCAACAGAGGGCTTGTGATTTATAGGAGGCAGTAAAACGTGTTATCTGTTTCTGTGAAGTTTCTAACTAAAGCTGGGTCATCTGTCAGAATCGGAGTCGCCTTCCAGATATCTCCATTCTCTCTATAGGTATAATAAAAGGATATTAAAACAATACGGATATACGTGTTTGACATTTTTGGTCAAAACAAACCATTTTAAGCCCATATTGCATTGTCGAAAAGTATTCAAGACACCAAGATTTTTTTTTATTTCTAGCATTTGAGCTAAATGTTTTTGTATTTTTTTTTTTGTATGTTTGACATTCATAATAAACTATTAATTAAATAAAACAATCAAATTTTTAAGAAAAAACTTCTGGTACGACCCAATAATTATATATATATATATATATATATATATATATATATATATATATATATATTATATACACAAATATTGGTGAATAGGGACTGGTGAAAATAAATTAAGTTAAAGACGACTAATTTTTTTTTTAAGGTGCATCTGCTCACCGGAGTTTGAACCCGTATTTCCTAGCATAGAAATCGGACACGCTATCCACCCTCCTCTCCCCGCTGGAAGACCCAATAATTGATTAATTACGTCACAATAAATTTGATACTTGAAAAATGGTTTACCAATTTTATGTTTTCATCATTAGTCCGATGAAATTTGACTTATATTGTTTACCAGTCAGTGCCACTGATATATAGGAGGGAGCAGAACGTACTGTCTATTCCCGCAGAATTTCAAACTAAAGCAATGCCATTCTTCACAATCCGAGCCGCAGATATTCTGACCGCTAGCTTAAACTTGATAAAAGAGCATTGGAACTACTTAAACATTCGCGTTGCCACTCAGTGTTCAACTTAGAACTGAAATTGTTTTACCGTCTGAGCGGATAATCTCGATGCGGCTTACTTTCAGCCAACAACGATAGGAAACTTAAACCTATTCCGAGACCTCCCCTCTCTCCCTCCTAACTCTGAAGGCTGTCTTCCCAGTTTGAGAAAGTTGAAATTTGTAACATTAAAAACTTAAATTCTAACTCGGGGGGCAAACTTCCCAGTTAGCCCCGTGAAGTGAGTTCATTATTCACGAAGGGAAGGGCTGCAGGTGATTTAGAGATGAGTCAGCTGCAATTAAGCCGGGCCCATTCTCAGGAATCTATCGGTTCTAGGCTGCATTGGATCTGGTGTTTGTGAAGAAATTATTAAGCATACTCTCTGAAAGTCGATTCGGCACTCGAAATTCAGCTTGTTTATCTTTGGATTTACAAATCAGAGTGGTTCATTTCAATTAATACCATTGCCGTTCTCATTAAACATTATGCTCTTCAATAATGTAATGATGCAGGTACCTCTTGAATAGAGAGGTGACTTAGGCGATTTTGTTTAAATTTGAAATAATGGTCCAATAACTTCCCTCTCCCTGCCCTTTTGAATTGAGCTACAGGCCAACTTGCTAAAACAAATTTAATTAAAAATAAAAAGAGCAAAAATATCTTAATTAATTTAGGTTATTATTCGTGAGTGTATGTGTGTGCTTGTGTATCTATTGTATATGTATCTATGGACTTGTGTTTTTTAAATATATTTAGAGGGATAGTTTGATAGAAATAGAGCGGTGTACGTCTGCACCTAGGTAAGTATCGTCGTTCAAATGTGTGTCGGGGCTAGTGTGGCTGGAAGACTGCAGTGCTGCCTGCTATCGTGACTTGCACCAGAGTAGAGCACTCGAGGCGGAGCTCGCTTCCAAGACTTGTCCTGTTCTAGAGCTGGCGAGGTGCAGTGCCCTCCCATGGTTAGTTCAACCAACTGTAGGTTCAAGAGCAACTGTAGTGTAGCACGCTTTCGTGGCTAGTGTGGCTGGAAAACTGTAGTGCTGCCTGCTAGCGTGACTTACACAGTTGTAGAGCAATGGAGGCGTAGCTCGCTACCAAGACTGGTCCTGTTCTAATGATGACGTGCTGCAGCGCTCTCCCATGGCTAGTGTGGTTCTAGAGCAACTGTAGTGTAGCGCGTTTTCGTGGCTTGTCCGCCTCTGGAGCAGACAAGGCGTAGCTCACCACCGAGACTTTTCCTCTTCTAGAGCTGACGAGGTGCAGCTTGCACCTGTTGCTATAGGGTGCCGCGAAGAAATGCACCAGAGAAAGCGCAGGCGCTACCTTCCACCCATGTGGGGAAATGCCTAGCTCCCCTCCGTACACGCCCCTTCTGTTTCTTTAGATTGCGGTCAGCCTTTCACAGTCTGCATATATAAGAATCGAGGTGTCTAGACAGGTTCTTGAGGGTCCGAAATGCATCTTAATACCTTGGCTTGTCCGCCTCTCACATTCACAGTTTTTTTTAAAATAATATTTGATGAATCCAGATTGAATATGACTACAACCAAGTTAAGCCTATCCAAAATCATGGGCGGTAGTTTCCATGTCCATCTATAAATACTACAATAATTAGGGAAAATAACTCCCAGTTGAAGAGCCAGTTCGATAACAATACTTAACCATTACACAACACTCACATTTATTTTCTCTGTTACACAATGCACTATTCTATTAAATTTTGAACGTAGGGGGAAAGAGAGAACAGGACACCTGATGTTGGGGGCAGATTCTAGAGGGAGTAATTATGCTCAGAGCAGACCATGCATCACTGCCAGAGGCACACAACCTCGCCCTTAAAGTCCTATTCAATTCGAATGCTTGAAGCATCCATCATTTTACTTTGAACGCCACTCTTATTAATACATCTCAGCCCAGCTCCTGTCCGAGCCTTCTTCACTCATGTTCAAACACAATTCTCCACAGCTCTCATCAGCTTTTTCTTCATCAATATATATTTTCTTTTAGACATCAACTGACTTTAACATCAAATCTCTTAACAAGTAAAACTATAAAACATTTAACTGATTGATAACATCTTCCTGTCCTAATGTTCTGAAACGCTTCTGAATTATTTTATATATCTATGTTCAGAGACACAAATTAATCGAGAGGAAGAACAAAATTATATTAAAAATACACATGACAGGACTTAACAAAGAAATTTGTAATATATGCCATACAGACTTTACAGTAAAAAACCTACATGTGGAGAGCAGAAGACGACAAAAATTCGACAATATACCGCATGACATGAACAAATTGTTGAGAAGCACTTCCTTCTTCATATGTCTTATAGTTCTTACCATAGAGATATATTTACTTAGAAGCTGATTAGCTAATTTTAAACAAGTAAAAATGTAGTCAGTAGTAACATTACGAATTCTTTTATAAAACTGTTCCATAAGTCGACAAACTACATTTTGTGCAAGAGATTGGTTGTTTGGACTCGCATCATCTTTACATAAATATGGAAAACCGTTCAATACATATTGTGATTTCGTGTCAACAGCAAGCCAGAATTTTATTCCAAATTTGTTTGTCTCATTTCACATGTACTGTGTAAACCTGCATCATTAATACGGAATAACTGCTTGTGAATTGTGATATATCCTCCTGGTGAGTAGCAATGAAGAGAATTTCTAGTGATTTTATTCCAGATGATAGCCATTTTTACACAAATTGAAGTTATATTGAAATAATAACTCGATAAAACTGTGCACTTCACCAGCGCACAGACCGGTTCTGTTCGAATAAACTTAGCAAAAAAAAAATGCACAGACTGCTGTCGAACACAGCAGACATGAATGTCACACAGAATTCACAGAGGTAATGTTGACATTTTTGATAAACAAACAGAAACTAAATCCTAACAAAGAGAGATCAAAAACAGAAATATTTTACTACAATACTAATTCTACTGATAAATGCAATTTAAAACAAAAAAACAACCAATTAAAAAGTGAGATAAACAAATAGTAAACCCCTTTCAAAACAACAAAACAAACACTTTTTAAGTTTTAAGCGCTTATATCTCTGATTGACGTTGTCCCATCGAATAATGCTTCAGAACCTTTTTTGTAGAGAATTTAGTAAGTATTTGAATGGTTGCCTTCCACTTACCACGATTTCCCAACCGTTATCGAGATATTTACGAAAAATGTATGAAGATCCGAAAACTTTTCATGTCTATTAATAAAAAATTTTTTTTCGCATACTTCCTTAACTCCAAATATAACCGAAATTTAAACATCTCAGATGGAATTAATTTCCAAGATGTAGAAAAAATTTCAATTGAATCCCGCGATTTTATGTACCCACAATAAAATAATGACATGCGAAAAAAAACATTGATTCCACTTTTCTCAAAAACGGTTACAGATATCGCCTTAAAAGTGGTTTCATTCGTTTTCCCATGTTAAGAAATCTATAAAAGAAGTACCTGGAAGCATATGAACTCAAAAACGTAAGCGTTACGATTTTTTTGCGCGAATTTTTCCCCAAACGCCATCTTCCTTTGGGCGGATTCTGCTGGCTAACAAGCTTAACCTTTCAAATAAGAAGACAGTTTTTTGTACCAAATTTCATCAAAATCGGACCATTTTTGAGCTTGCTAGAGCGTTAACAGACAAGCATATATATAAATATATACGTATATATATATATATATACATATATATATATATATGTATATATATATATATATATATATATATATATAAATTTGAACCACCTACATTTTCGTGATCTATGGCGTCTGAAACGAGAAAGTTTCTGGTCGGCACGTCCGGATCCCGCCGTGTGGTCAACCTCATAAGTGGGTTCTCCCTATGGAGATAGGGAGGAACCGCGCTAAAAGGCTGACCGATCAAAATGACCAGCGTGGCGGTTCTAGTGTTAAGGCGATATCTTTGAGCTTTTTTAGAAAATAATTAAATGGAACTAGTTTTCCTAACTAACTTTATGTTCGGGTTTTTAAAAACGATGGATTCATATCCAACTTTCTTCTTGTTTTTCACATTCATACTATCATAACTTAGATAATTAAATTTTGGTTAGGTTGGAGTTTAGGAGGTCTTAGAAAAAAAATGATTTATTGAACATTTTTAGGACTTTTAGTATTTTCGTATATTTTCTTAACTATTTCGAAAACTGTTGGGAATCTTGGCAGGTTAACATTAAGCATTCGAAAGCTTACTACATTTTCTAAAGAAGTTTTTGACGGAACAACCTCAGGCGGAGAAATAAGTTCGAAAGTGTGTATTTTCCGCAACTTAGCGGAATAACTTAAGGTTTGGACTGCGCAGTCCAAATCTTGATATTTTCCTCTCCGTGTCCTTATATTACTCTTGTTGACGACAACATTTTTATATCAGTAAAAATAATAATAAAAATTAATTTTAAAGACAAAAAAAAAAACAGTAATGGTTCCTTCGTTTTATTTTTGTATATCCATATTGTTTTAAAATTCACAAAATTTAATTAAGGAGATAAAGTGCATTTTGAACTTCTCCTGGACAGGCTGGATATTTTGATCTCACTCATGCGGCACGAATTGTGTATAATATTTCGAACACACATTATTTCGAACAGAAAGCTTACTCGTAAAGTGAAAAGCTACAAGCACATTAAGTGAGTTGTTATTAAGGGAATGGGTATGGCCGAATGGAGGGGAGATTTCAAGTTTTTATCAACTTAGAATGAGTTTCTGCCTGCATTAATGAATGCTGTTAAAAACTTTTCTCATATGTTACAGGGAAAATGTTGCTGATCACATTGCTTTCTGAAAGTTTTTTTTTTTTTGTAATTCTACTTCGTGTGGAACGAACAAAAAACTCCAATCGACCATAGAGTTCATGGCGGGTCACTTCTGTTTGCCATTCCATTCCTTCTCATACCTAATGGCCTTTATTTAAATAAAATAACAAATACGGTTCGCAGAAACAAGAAAACAAACCTTTTTAATAAAAAATTGGTTGTCTCTACATTTAAGAAAATAATAATAGAGAAGAATGTATAGATATCGTAAAGCATGGAATATTGTAATAAAATGAATGTATATAGGATGTATTAGGAGGTAAAATAAAAATAAATAAATAAGTAATTAAAAAACAAATTAATGATTAATGATAGGATTACAAAAATTAATAAAAAAATATTTGTAAACAAATTAATATTATAAAAAAAAAGTGTCTTTGACATAGAAACAAGCAATCTTGCACATGGTGTATATATTAGATTTTGTAGATTTTGAAAAGTGAACTAAAAATAATACCAATGCAGTAAAAAATAAATCATCACATTTTTATGAAAAATGATAATCTACATTACATAAATTTTATTTATTGTCTATATTTTGTGAATTAATTTTCTCGATCTAATATCGGAAAATTTAATTTATTAATTATTCATTAAATGATTAAAAACTAGCTTTTACCCAGCGTGCCATGCTACACCTACTTTCTGCATATAGAAAAGCCTAAATAAATTAGAAACCAAATAAGTATTATTAAACTCTAATAACACGAATCTGTAACTGCTTCGAACCCGTGACCTCCCAACTGGGAGTCCTAGACGACTTTGACCTAACCTATAACACCCCCCGTATCAAGACATACATGTATGCCAAGTTTGGTAAAAATCGGTCAAACGGTGTGGATTTTTATAAAAAAAAAAAAACATACAGGCAGCAGCTGGTAGACGTTTTTGACCTGGCCTATGACAATCCCTTGATCAAGACCAACCTGTGTGCCCAGTTTGATCAAAATCTGTCAAACGGTGTGGGTTTGTATAAAGAACAAACATACAGACAGACAGATGGTAGCCGTTTTGACCTAGCCTATGGCAATCTCCGTATCAAGATCTACTTCTGTTCCAACTTAGGTCAAAATCGGTCGAACGGTATGGATTTTTATAGGAAACAAACCTACAGACAGACAGCTGGTAGAGGTTTTTGACCTAGCCTACGGCACTCCCCAGATTAGGATCTACCTGTGTACAGAGTTTAGTCAAAATCGGACGAACGGTGTGGATTTTTAAAGGAAACAAACATACAGACAGCTGGTAGAGGTTTTTGACCTAGCCTACGGCACTCTCCAGATTAGGATCTACCTGTGTACCGAGCTTAGTCAAAACCGGACGAACGGTGTGGATTTGTATAAGGGACAAACATACAGACAGACAGCTGGTAGACGTTTTTGACTTAGCCTACGACACTCCCCAGATTAAGATCTACATGTGTACAGAGTTTAGTCAAAATCGGACGAACGATGTGGATTTGTATAAGGGACAAACATACAGACAGACAGCTGGTAGACGTTTTTGATTTAGCCTACGACACTCCTCAGATTAAGATCCACATGTGTACCAAGTTTAGTCAAAATCGGACGAACAGTGTGGATTTGTATAAGGGACGAACATACAGACAGCAAGCTGGTAGATTTTTTTGACCTAGCCTAGGAGATTTCTCGTATCAAGACCTACCATTATTCCAAGTTTGGTAAAAATCGGTGAAACGGTGTGGATTTGTATAAGGGACAAACATACAGACAGACAGCTGGTAGATTTTTTTGACTTAGCCTACGACATTCCCCAGATTAAGATCTACATGTGTACCGAGTTTAGTCAAAATCGGACGAACGATGTGGATTTGTATAAGGGACAAACATACAGACAGACAGCTGGTAGACGTTTTTGATTTAGCCTACGACACTCCTCAGATTAAGATCCACATGTGTACCAAGTTTAGTCAAAATCGGACGAACAGTGTGGATTTGTATAAGGGACGAACATACAGACAGCAAGCTGGTAGATTTTTTTGACCTAGCCTAGGAGATTTCTCGTATCAAGACCTGCCATTATTCCAAGTTTGGTAAAAATCGGTGAAACGGTGTGGATTTGTATAAGGGACAAACATACAGACAGACAGCTGGTAGACGTTTTTGATTTAGCGTACGGCACTCCCCAGATTAAGATCCACATGTGTACCGAGTTTAGTCAAAATCGGGCAAACGATGTGGATTTGTATAAGGAACAAACAAACAAACAGAAAAACAGACAGACACGTGATTTTTATATATATAGATATCTATTAACAAAACCTTTGTTTTTTTCTGGATTCAAAATTTAACTGTTTTTTTTTATTTATACATGTATACAATGTACATCTATACATTTTCTTTTGCTATTACAACCTGATAACTATTTAAATATCATTACTCTGTCTGTTAGGGTGCGTTTACATCTGACACTTCTCGCAGGAAATATATGTCAGGTGTCGGATAGATATTCTCTTGAAGGTTTACATACTGACAGAAATAGCTAGACATTTATGTCATGGATATGTATAGGACAGTTCTGTTGTTTTTTTTTTAAGGCGCTTAGCGTCTAGGTTATCAGCGCCTGGATTTTTTTTTCACAATTAATTTAAACCAAAATAAGGGATCTATAGGTCGGTAAGGAGTAAGTGCGTCCCCACGCCAGACCCCGAGCCCGCCGCGGCACCACTAGCCGCGCTGCAGGGACCAGGTCGGACAGTTCTGGATTTGTTCTAATTTGCTATAAATTCACCAAAAGCACAAATAATCAGTGTTTACATCTCTGTCCATCTGTCGACAATACAGCTAGTAGCCAAGATATTTATCTCTGAAATTAAATTATTCTCGTAAAAATCTGTGTTTACACCTGGTGGTTTAGAAGTGTCGACACTTATAGTTCGTGATAGAAATATATATCTCAGACGTAAATTGCTCATGGTTTACACTAGTCGCAATTTCTGTCTGACATAAATTTCCAGCAATAACTAGCAAGTGTAAACCCACCCTAAAACAGTAGTTAAGCGCAGTACCTCCCTCCCTCCATTGGGCGGAAACCCGATTATGAGATTGGCCTCATGACGCAATCCGGAAGTGCCGGCACGAATATTTCACGTTTCAGAATATAACAATGGTTCATATATGTGTATACACATATATATTTATATATATATATATATATATATATATATATATATATATATATATATATATATATATATATATAGGGTAGGTGGGCAAAAACCCGCAGTTTGGACTTTTTATGATATTGTGAGTAGTATTCTGTTTCTAAATGTAAGTTAAGGCATGGGTAATATAAAGGGGTGTCTAGCTATAACCTGTGAAAATATGGGTGGGATTGAGCGAGGATTGAGCAAGTACAAAAGACATTGACACCTGTTCATCACCGTCATGCGGCACCCGTCCCATGTACCTAGTGGTGCCGCTGTTTGACGCTCCGCCACTATCAACGCTCTCTAGGAAACCAACACAATTTGTTTGCACAGACTACGCTTCACCCACCGCGTAGGCCTATCTTAAGGGCCTACTGTTTGAAGAAAAGGGCAAGAACCCGCACGCGGGGATTTGCCCTTTTCTCACTGCGGGTTTTTGCCCCTTATGTTATGATTCAATCAAACCTGGTGCCCACATTTTCAAACAAACGCAACCTTAAACTTAGGCTATGGAAAACACGTGCTAACATATGCTTATTCGTAATCTATTCAGGTTTATTAAATAATTATACGCTGATTCAGTGAAAATTGAATTAGTGTTGAAAATATTACATCTAAATTTGAAAAAAAAAAAAAACAACTTTCCTCATTATCTTGGTAGATAACGCACCGAGCGTCACCTAACTTTTCTCACGACTCGATGGTCTGGAGACAGACCTGCCATCTAGTAGCAATATAAAAAAAATATAGATAGCTAGCTTTCTTAAAAAAGCGCGTGCAGGGTTTTGCCCCATGCGGGTTTTTGTCCCCACCTACCCTATATATATGTATATATATATATATATATATATATATATATATATATATATCTTGCCGACTCAAAAATGGTCCGATTTTGGTGAAATCTAGTACAAAAATCTTTCGTCTAATTTGAAAGTTTAACTTCGCAAACCAGCTGAATCAGTCCACTGGAACATGGTTTTCGGAGAAAAATTCGCGGTTTTCGTACAGGTACTCGTTTTTTAGGTTCCTTAACGTAGGAAAACGAATTAACTCATTTAACTTTTTTAAGCAATAGCTTTCTGAGAAATATTGAGGCACCTACTTTTTCAAACTAATTTTCAGTTTGGGTATTTAGAAACAATTATTATTATTTCTATTATTATTTTTATTTTGTTTAAATAATTTATTTTTTTAGAATACTAACTGTTTTCATAGATAATAAAGGTTTGTTTCTAAATTAAAATTTATTTTAAATACGCGATTATTTTTAAAAGTATTAATTCATTTTAAAAAATAAAAATGATTTTTATATGAAGCGTGTGATTTCTCAATAAAATAAAATCGTGGGCTGGAATAAATGAAGAATGAGTTGTCTTATTGCAGGTCTTCCGGATTAGCTCATTTTCTTCGAAGATTTCTTGATCCCTTCATTGGATAATTCCTAAGTGGGGAAACAAGTGCTCAACCAAGAAGCTTAACGACCTTAGCAAATTGAGGATTCTTTTTAGCAGGCGCATTACCAGCTAATGGCCTCTCATTTTTAATTTTATTAAATCCCTTTAATTTTTAGCATAATTCACTTAAAAAATATCTTGAGATTTTTCGATTTTTGTTTCTTTTGGTTTTCCATTATAATTTTAGTTACCAGTTCTGAGTGAGTTTAGAGCATCATTTGAGGGATTTAAATTATCGTTTTAAAATAAACGCTACACTAGTAAATTATTTATTCCTTCAGCAGTATTATTACTACTAAATGTTTCATTAGATTTGTTATTATTATATATAATTATGCAAATGTTCCTTCTAAACTTCGACATTTACTTCATTTTTCATTCGTTTAAGATTACATTGTATATCTGTCTATTACTACTTTCCCGATTACATTTAAACCACAATTTTTAAGCGTAAATTTTTTCGAGATCGTTCTTTCAAAAATTGCCTTAGAACCGTTATCGTTGAACATATATTAATCATCCAAATTTATTACTCACGTTTACAGCGCTTTACCAATAGGTTTCGAAATATTTAAGAAACTATACAAAATCCCCAATGGAAGTTTAGATTTTCCCCATTTTTCTCGGAAACGGGTAAGTCGACCCAGATCCATCGCGAGGTGATATTCTTGGTCAAAACCAACAATTTTAACCCCATATTGACCTCAAGATATTTAATATTTTAGGTTTTTTTTTTCAAAAAAATCAATGTTGCTCAGGTTCTTGGTATTTTTTTTTTCATTTCTAGCATTTAAGCAGAAAGATTTTACCGTTTTTGTATTTAAGACATTAAGAATAAACTATTAATTAAACTACACAAAGGGGTATAATAGTGAGGTAAAATGTATATAATTCTAATATAAGTGCAACTTAAATTACCTCCCGCTTATCTTACATTTTACCTGACTATTATACCTTTTTGTTAAGCTTAATAAACAGAGCTGAAATAGCTACTCATATTTTAGCGCGGTTCCTCTCTCCCCCATAGGGAGGAACCCCGCTTATAAGGTTGATACAATGAAACAATCCGGAAGTGCCGACTAGAAAATTTTGCGTTTCAGAACCCCTAGAAACCGAAAATAACGGTGGTTCAAATTTGTATATATATATATATGTATATATTTATTTATATATATATATATATATATATATATTTGTCTGTTCGCTCTCTAAATAGAAGACGAATGGTCCGATTTTGATGAAATTTGGTACAAAAATCTGTCGTCCAATTTGAAAGGTCAAGTTCGTTAACCAGCAAAATCCGCCCACTGGAAGATGGCTTTTGGGGCGAAATTCGCGCAGAAAAAATCGTAACGCTTACGTTTTTGAGTTCATAAGCTTGTAAGTACTCGTTTTATAGGCTTCTTGGGCTAGAAAAACGAATGAAACCATTTTCAAGGCGATAGCTTTAACCGTTGTCGAGAAAATAGGAAAACTAGTTTTTGAATACCGTTTTTGGTTTGGGTACTTAGAATAACGGGATTCAGTTGAAACATTATCTGCATGTTCTACTTTCATTAAAACTAATATGTTGAAAGTTATGTTACGTTTGGAGTTAAGGAAGGGTTAGAATAAAATATTTTATGAACAGACATGAAATGTTTTGGAAACTTCGTATACTTTCATTAATATCTCGAACACGGTTGGGAAATCGTGGTAAGTGGATTTAAACTATTTGAAAGCTTACTAAATTTTCTACAAAAATGACTCTAAAACTATTTTTGATTAGGTTATGTCAATCGGAGAAATAAGTGCTTAAAACTTCAAATACGTCTGTTTTGTTCTTATGAACGGGTTTTTGTCGTTCTTTTTGTAATTTTTGTCTCTTTCCCTTGGTTTTTTATTGCTTTTTATTTTTGTAATTTCTTATGTTGTATTTGTAAGGAAAATGTATGTGTGTGTAAAACAGGATAGGTAAAATGAGACCAATTTTCTGTTGTCAGAAATAATAAAAAGTTTTGGGAACTTCGTATAATTTCTTAATATCTCGAAAACGGTTGAAAATCTTGGGAAGCGAAAGGTTACCATTCGAAAGCTTACTAAATGGTCTACAAGAAAGGTTCTAAAGAAAGTTTTGAATAAGCGATGTCAATCGGAGAAATACGTGCTTAAAACTTTTAAGTAATTGATTTCGCTCATTCGAACTGTTCTTTTTGTCTTTGATTTTGGTACTTAGAATAACGGGATTCAGTTGAAACATTATCTGCATGTTCTACTTTCATTAAAACTAATATGTTGAAAGTTATGTTACGTTTGGAGTTAAGGAAGGGTTAGAATAAAATATTTTATGAACAGACATGAAAAGTTTTGGAAATGTCGTATACTTTCATTAATATCTCGAACACGGTTGGGAAATCGTGGTAAGTGGATTGAAACTATTTGAAAGCTTACTAAATTCTCTACAAAAATGATTCTAAAACTATTTTTGATTAGGTTATGTCAATCGGAGAAATAAGTGCTTAAAACTTCAAATACGTCTGTTTTGTTCTTATGAACGGGTTTTTGTCGTTCTTTTTGTAATTTTTGTCTCTTTCCCTTGGTTTTTTATTGCTTTTTATTTTTGTAATTTCTTATGTTGTATTTGTAAGGAAAATGTATATGTGTGTAAAACAGGATAGGTAAAATGAGACCAATTTTCTGTTGTCAGAAATAATAAAAAGTTTTGGGAACTTCGTATAATTTCTTAATATCTCGAAAACGGTTGAAAATCTTGGGAAGCGAAAGGTTACCATTCGAAAGCTTACTAAATGGTCTACAAGAAAGGTTCTAAAGAAAGTATTGAATAAGCGATGTCAATCGGAGAAATAAGTGCTTAAAACTTTTAAGTAATTGATTTTGTTTATTCGAACTTTTTTTTTGTCTTTGATTTTGGTACTTCGAATTATGGGATTCAGTTGAAACATTTTCTGCATGTTCTAATTTCATCAAAACTAGTATGCTGAAAATTTACTTACGTTTGGAGTTAAGGAAGGGTTAAATTAAAATAATTTATTAATAGAGATGAAAAGCTTTGGAAACGTCATATACTTTCCTTAATATCTCGAAAACGGTTGAGAATCTTGGTAAACGGATGGTTACCATTCGAAAGCTTACTAAATGCTTTAGAAAACAGGTTCTGAAGAAAGTTTTGATTAGGCGATGTCAAACGGAGAAATAAGTACATAAAACTTAGAAGTTTGATAAACGATAATTGATTTCGTTTATTTATACGGTTCTTTTTGTCTGTTTTTATTTCTTGTTATTTCGTTATTGCTTCTAGGAGGAGGATGTATTTCTCAATAAAACAGGGGAATAAATACAAATTCTTTGAACCTGTAACAGAACTGAAAACGTAAATATTCGCCGTGTAGGGTCAGTCCGGGTCGAGGTAGTCTGCCGGTTCAGGTAGGCTTTTATTGCACTTCATAAATCAAGATTCATTGTTCTCATCAAGCATTCTAGGACAGCTGACAGTTACCTTTACCTGTAGGAAGTCATGCAGCCAAATTCTATACTAGAAATATAATTATATTTTGTTGTTGAATGTGGCCGTAGTTCAATAAAAAATAACACTACTTTCTCATTTTCATGTACAATTTTATTTTGTTTAATTGCATTTAAAAGTAAAATGGATATGTTAGCACTGCAAGTTAAGTAAATTAGAAATATATTCGTAGAAGAGTCTTCGTAGACCGAAACTTGGGACGGCAGAAAGAGTAATTTCTGCTTAGGATAGTTTCATCCCTAGCCGAAAATCTTGTTGTTTTTTTCATATTTGTTTACATTAGGAATGATCCAAACAAAGTAATAACTGTTTCTATTCTAAGTCTACAAAATAACACTAGGGATATGAATGGAACCGCGCTAAGATGACGCAGTTCCTGCGAGTCGGACTTTTTTTTTAAAGAGAGACAGAGTTGAAGTTATAGGTTTTAGGAACAAAAAATATAAATTTTAGTTAATGGGCCTTACCATCCCTTTTCTTGTAAAAAGTTGATAGTTTTATTTAATTAATAGTTTATTCTGGATATCCTAATTACAAAAATAAAAAATGCCTGCTCAAATTCTAGAAATGAAAAAATACCCAAAACCTAAGCAACAGTGACTTTTGTTTGTTGAAAAAAGACCTAAAATATTAAATATCTTGAAAACTGGTAACTTATGAATCAGGTAATTTGGATTTAAAATTGCTTTTTTTGGTCCAAACTATCACCTCGCAATGGATGAGGGTCGACTTACCAGTAACCCTGAATATATGGCATTGAAAATTGGCTTATTTGATTCCCCATGCCACATCACCTGCAAAACATTTACCTGGGAGGATTTTGTTTTGATAGAATAGCTTAGAAATAACAGGAAACACGCTAAAAATTACCGTCCTCCGAATATGTTATCAGACTGCTTTAACGTTGCGTTTCAAATTCTCTGATGTATGGCTTGTTCGTAACTGGGTCCGTCCATATGTGTAGGATATTTTGGTAGGATCCCACCGCGTGGAGCTAAGTCATTTTCTTCACCCAGGGCAAAGGAGCCGTTGAAGGGGATTCACACATACTTTTCAATTAGTGAGATGTTGACGTGATCGATCACTCAATATTTACCATCGAAAATGCTTTTCCAGGGTTATCTTATTTAATTGTTTTTCTTCTCAAAGTATTAATTAAATTATTCTATTAACTCCTTCTCCTTGACAGAAGAAAACAATTGATTTTATATAGCATTGATATAACGGGTATCCATCGTAATCCAGAATCAGTACGTTTATATTTTCTATTAATTCATTTTGTTGACACCGATTAAATCCATTTTTGTCAATACCATATATTTCTATTTCCTCCTAGCTAAAAAAGAGGGATTTTCCCCCACCCCCAAAGTTACTAACTAAATATATCATTAAGATTTATAGCATTTTCAATGAAAAATCCCCATGCGTTTTAAAATGCCGCCTTTTTACGAGAGCGCATCCGAATTGGGAATATGGTAATAAGCAAGTACATGGTAGTATAAATTTCTCAAGTGTAATTGTTTTCTATTAGAAATATAATAAGTCGACGCGGATGCGAGTGGCATGTGCAAGAAAGG
This sequence comes from Gonocerus acuteangulatus, assembly GCA_946811695.1. Classification (NCBI taxonomy): domain Eukaryota; kingdom Metazoa; phylum Arthropoda; class Insecta; order Hemiptera; family Coreidae; genus Gonocerus; species Gonocerus acuteangulatus. The sequence goes on along the minus strand of OX328132.1, from coordinate 83,224,337 downwards.
CACTGGTTACATGAGTTTTATAGAGGGTCGAGAGCGGTAAAGATCAAAGGATTTTCCACGACATGGTACTCTGCTCCCACTCTTTCCCCCTCAGACATTTTTACCACTTTTAGTGGGTCAGCTGGTTGGGCCTGAAGGAACTGCATAAAAAAAGTATTAAAATCATTACATATACTCTCAGGACATTATAAGGATTATCCACGCCATTTGTGGCTTACTCCCGAAATTTAATTTTGACAATTACATTATTACTGGAAGTGTTTAAGGGGTATTAAGTGATTATGAGAAGGATGTAAGAACGGATTGGCGTATCGGGACATCAGACAATGGGGTCACACACTAGAGATTCGAAAGAGTTGTACAAAAATATTTTCACATAGGCATGAGACAGTAAAACGAATCACGCTCTCCAGCTCCAGCAGCAGCCCCAGTTTCCAACCTCCATCTCCAGCTTTGCCTCCGCTTTTAGTTTCACCCACATCTCCAGCTTTAGCTCGAGATCTCCAGCTCCAAATTAGTTCCAGGTCCAGCTCCACCTCCGCTTTTAACTCCATTATTATCACTAGGTCCGGTTCCAGCTCTCCATCACCAGCTCCAGTTCCATATAACCATTTTCACTTTTACTCCTACCTCCAGCTCCACCTCCGCTTTTAGTTTCACCCCCATCACCAGCTCCAGTTCTAGATCTTCAGCTCCACGCTTCGTTCGAGGTTCTGCTCCAACTCCTCTTTTAGTTCCACTCCCATCACCAGCTTACTTCTACCTCTAATTGTCATCTAATCTATCTACCATTATCAAAAACATATTTTTATTTATATACATAAATATGAATGAATAAACATCATGTATAACTGATGGCTACCAATACTAATTATTTTTTAAATTAATTCTGGACTGTTTAAGATACCAGTTGTTTCAGATGCATCAGATAAAGTGTGGTAGGCAATTGTCGAATATGGTGGGGTATCCTAAATGAGATATGACGTCATAAAGATAATCGCTACATGATTAGATCGGATATAGACTTTGAGGAACCTGGCAAGCCTGTGAAAATAGGTGGGAGGTCGTAAAGAGATTCTATGCATAGGTACATTGTCGAAAAGAGAGTCACTGTATGGGTGTATTGTGCAAAAGCTGCGAGGAACGTAAAGAGGCTCTAAAAATAGGTGGGAGGTCGTAAAGAGAGTCTCTGCATTGGTGGATTGGACAAAGAGTGCGAGGAACATTGAGAGGCTGTGAAAATAGGTGGGAGGTCGAAAAGAGAGTCACAGCATGAATGGATTGGATCCTTAATACGAATAAATTCATAATTTATTTGCGAATTTTATTGTGAATAAATTTGTATTCACAAATTATAATGTGAATACATTTTTATTCATATATTTTAATGTGAATTTTTTTTGTAATCACTTGATTTTTTGTGAATATTCACTTTTTTTGTGATTATTTACAATTCTTTCTGTGAATTTATTTGTATTTGCAGGAAAATTTGCGAATAAAATTTTATTTGTATTTTTATATTTAATATACGTGAATACAAATAAATTCGTATTCACACTTATGAATAAGAATTTATTTATATTCGTATTTACAATTATATTAAGTACGAATAAGTTCGTATTTTTATTTATAAATAAAATTATGCCCATCTCTCCCCTAAACTTGATACTGAACGGAGAAATACCATCGTATAAAATTTGACAAATATTGACATTAATATTTATACGATACTAATGTCACTCAATTGTTTTGCCTTCCCAGAATCCCTCCACTAACACTTAAACTTTATGGTATTGTATTAAAGTTCTAATTAACCTATAAGTATTATTACGAATCTTTTGTATGGGAATATAGAAAAGTGGGGTCTTTTTTACTTCGTTAACGCAAATATAAATTAATTTAAATTGCATTATTAACATGTGACTATTGTCACCTAGAGATTACTTGTTCTTATTTTTTTATTTATTTTTTTTTTTTGCTTATACACAAATAACCTAATACGTTAACTGTTAAAAATATTATAATTGAGAACATATGCTTTTATTTAAAAATGAATTTGCGTTTCCCCCGAAATAAAAACGGCCCGAAAAGTGCTGTTTTTAGACTTTTTCAGGCAATTTTTTTAAATTTTTCTCTCCGTAAGAACCATCCTCGTCGCTCAAGTAATATTATAAAAAAATAATTAGCGAATCCGGTTCAGTTGTTCTCGAGATTTGCGCTTACCAACACATTTAGCGATTCATTTTTATATAATAGATTGAGTCAAAAATGTTCATTTGAATCAAAATTGTGATCGAATAAAAACAGAGTTGGGCAAAAATCAATTGCAGAGTCCGAAAATGAACCGGAAGTGACCCAGATCGATCCGGAAGTTGCCCAGTAATTGGTGTAATGTCCCAGATATAATCACGAGAGTCTGGAAACACGAATAAAGTGAACCGTAAGTGATCCAGCGTCGCCAAGAAATGACCCAGAGATAAATATACTACCCTACAGTAATTATGATAGGTCTAACGTAAACCGGAAGTGACCCAGGAAATAATTTAGTGCCCCAGAAGTGATTATTTAATACTGGAAGTTAACAGGACGTTGCCCAGAACCCCCCCCCCCCCCGTGAAATTTGCACTGGGATAAATAAAGCGTATCACACTATATTGATGACGTTTGGCATATGCAACTGCAGATAAATCATAAATCTAACATATTATGCCTACCTCTGCTTAAGAAAAACAGGTCTTCTTTATGATCCACACAAATTTTTCCTATAATGATCTCACTTAAGCACTCCCTCTCTGATTGTACCAGTTGCTGCTCTAATAAATCTTTTAGATTCTCCTCAAACATGGAATCAATATTGGAAAACGTTGCTAGGAACTTTAAGTAGACTGTTGTTCGTGTGCCCTTAAAAAATACGAGCAATCAAGGAGTAGGAGTTTTTAGAGTTAAGCTGTAAAGTAAATTCGTCATTCTCCTTTGAAAATGTATAACTAGAAAGGCCACTATATTTTAAGAGATATATACGCCGTGCTATGAAAGAATTTTTGCTACTAAAGTTCTTTTACGATATTTTCAGTAAATTTAAATATCAAAGAATCCTCCTCTTATCACCCGTTTAGAAATGTAATTTTGTAAAACTGACTACATATTCGTTTTTCTTCTGACTGCCAGCTTATTAAGTGGAAAGAGACTTCGTGTGCCACTACAGTTTTATTTTTACGTTTTCGTAATGTGGCTATTTGTGGGTATCTCCGTGGTCAAGTGGTGTACGTCTTGGATTTTCATGCGGGAGATGCTGGTTTGAGCACCGCTTGTTGTTGATTGAGGTTTTCATTCCAGGGCCCGTAGAAATATCCCCTGCTTCACTATGGATGTTGTAGAAGTGTAGCAACCTATAGATAGGCCGTGGCTGATAGCCTAGTTGTTGATGGTTCGTAAAAAAAAAATAAAATAACAAAAAACACAAGGCTTTCTGGATCGTTCCGTGGTAGGATAGATGCAACTTCTACCTAAGGAGATGCGGATTCAAGGGCCAGCCTTCAGCAGGTTGGTTTTTTTTTCATATAATGGGCTCGCTGAAATCTACCATAGATATTTAGATGGGGGGGGGTAGTGTAAAAATAGCCCTGCGCTAATGGTGTCGATGCAGATTCACCGTATAAAAAACTATTAAAAAAATTAAGGCTGTCTCCAGCGGTTGTTTATTAACGTCATATTTTGCAGAAATTATAAGCTATATTATATTTAGTTAGAAATATGACGCCCGAGATGTGAATTCCTGTATCCGCACCTGTCGACACTGAGTCCGTCTTCAAAAAGTCATTTTCAATGCAATATTTTGTCTTCTAAAAGCCATTGTACGTACATGGAACTTCTAAACGGCTAGACCGAATTGAATAAAATGTTTTATGTGAACCTAAGTTGGGTTAAGAATGGTTTAAATTAACAATTTGGTCGGCTAGACAATGTTATTATTTAAATAACTTATTTTTTGTGTATTTTTAATGTTTGGGTGGGTTAGGTTTACATTTGATCCAGCGTGCAGCGCTGCGATCGCGTATTAGAATTGTTTTGATTTTGATTTTTGTCAGGCCCCATTTACTTGTCACTTTGTAGGATAGTTTTTACATCAATTGCTGATCTCAATGTTTTTTATTGCAACTTATATATTTATAATAGGACAATTCGTTAGTTAGAGAATAGAATCTACACGCAGACGAGTCGCAATCAACGTTGTTATTTACCATCTCATGCTCACGGTTATTGAGGTGAAACATACAGCTGTGGGGACGTTAGGGCTAGTTCTGAATATTTCCTACAACATAAGAATGAAGTTGATACGATAATGCCCAGAAAAGTGATTAGAATTAAGAAAAATCGATAATTCCGATTACTTTTTGAATTCTATGTTTTAATATATTCTTACATATATTTTCGGTACGAATAAATTATTTTGCGCGAATTTCTGGCTATTTTGATCCAGGCTACACACGGTTCAGGCAGGCCTGTCATTTAGACCTAAACAGTCCGCCTGAAAGCCGGTCGCCTGAGCGTGTATATATTCCGGCCACCTGAACAGTCTTAACTGACAGACCGGCCGGAATATATACACGTTCAGGTGACCGACTTTCAGGCGGACTGTTCAGGCCTGCCTGACCGCGTGTAGACTGCTTTAGGAATGGTACGTTATGACCCTATTAAAAAAAGCTCAGAACATTGTTGTTTTGATAAGTAATTACAAACCCAATTTCAAAATTTGGTCATTCCTATTACTTTTGGGAGACATTATATATAATACAAACATCTCGTTTTTTCGTGATATATTGGATATGAAACATCTCAGGTTCTATTGGGATTAAACTAATTGACTTAGCTTTTTATAAGAAATAAAAGAGTAAAATTAAGCTGTTTTTTTTTTCATTCATTTGCTGGAGAATTTCCGCACCTTGGATTTTCAACGGAAAGGAATTTGTTTTAATGTAAACAGCATTCACAAATAGGATTAAAAATATTTTTAATTTGGAAATTAATGATAACGGCACCACACCCTTTGGACGTTATTTAACCACACAACACAAACTTAGAGACGATGATACGTTAAATCATATCGCAGAGTTTATTTTAGAGAACAGCTAATATTTGTTTTGTATATAAACGAAAAGAAACATTCTCATCTCCTGTAAGTGGAAAGTGAAGTGTACAGAGGCTAAGAGGAGCAGAACAAACATCGTCTCCAAATAATTATAGTCAAACAACGTCAATCAATATTGTGCGATACACATCCATTTACTATTTAGATAATTGACAAACATTCAATTTAGCGGTGTCTTAGTATCGCATTTCATTAACAAGTCCATTCAATTATCAATTGAATTATTAACCACGACGTGGTCTTCTCGTGGTAGAGCGTATAGCGTGTAAGATTTCTACGTAAGGAGATGTGGATTTGAGTCCCGTTTGTTGGTGGGGTTTTCTTCTATGGGCTCGCTGAAGAATTTCCCTGCGCCGCAATTTTGTTTAGATGTAGTGATGGGCGATTCTGGAATATAGAAATAGATTTTTTCAATCGATTCGAATCGAAATGAAATGATCTATCCACACAAAAGTTCAGCGAGTTCAGATCCATTCAAAAAATTGGTCTTCTAGGCTCAGGAGATGGATCTTCGGTATGGATCAATTTCACAGTTACCTACGAAATTCGTATTTCATTTCGTTTCAAATTGATTCACATTAGAGAATCGCCCGCAACTACTACGAATCGAACTAAAAAATTCGATTTGAATATTTCATAATATGAAAAATATATCTGCAACCTAAAAGTAGAAACATTTAAAACTATGTTTCATCAAACATAATATATAATGAAACTGTTACATCATATTAAAACGTATGGGTATTATTACATGTACATGTTTATCAAATGAAAATAAAATTTAAAAAAAATAATGATAGAGAAAAATGGTTATACAAATTAAGAGCACAGTTTGAAACCTTATTTTTATTATATTATCTTCTTCCCTTCAGTTGGAGAAATGGAAGGTATTGAGGCGTTGCATAATGTTAATTTATTATAAGTCTATTACTGGACATAGGAATGTTCTGTAAATTTCTTCTTCAGTTAAATAATATAAATAAGATTGAGTAGTAAGAGATGAAATTAGGAATTTGATTATTTGAAAAAAAAAAACATTTTATTTTTCGTTTGATTCGTTAAAAGAACGTCCCTTGGAGATTGATTCATTAAAGGATTGGCCCTTGGATATTGGCCTTGCAGCAAAAATCGATATATCGTATTAAAAGATAGATCTTTTAAAAGATTGATTCAGTTCACCCATCTCTAGTAGTATGGCAACCTAGCCCTGCCGTTCTAGAAGCAGATGCTTAGTAAGGAAGAAACAAAATTAAGTTCGACGATTCAACATTAAGACGTATTTATTAGGATTATTTGTGGCCTTTTTTTTTTTCTTTTAGGAATTCCTATGAAAAGAATTTATGAAATTTCTCTTCTCTTAACGCGATTTTTATCATCATTTTGTATGTTTGAACTTGAAAATACAGCTGAGGAGTTAGGGTATATGTGTGCTGTGTGTCCTATATTTGTAGTATGGAATGTAGTATTTGGAGGTTGTAGCTGGCTCCAGCTGGCAGGCCTATAAGCTAAGGCATAGCTAATCAGCCTTACCTTATCCATGAGGCTATTCACGAATCTAGCCTGTCGACAACTTTTCCTTTCACTATGATGCCATTGTAATGTAATTTGTGAATACAATTTTCTTTGTATTTATACATGAGAAAAGAATTTTACTTCTTTTTATACATGTAAATGCAAGTGAATTTGTATTCACACTTATGAAGAAGAATTTAAGTATATTGTGATATTTACAAACAAGTTAAGTACGAATAAATTCGAAACCTTATTTATAAATAGAATTATGCCTAACTCTGGTTAAGAAAAACAGGTCTTCTTTATGATGCGCACAACTTTTCCCTATAATGATCTGAAGTAAGCACTCCACCTCTGATTGTTCCAGTAGCTGTTCTAATAAACCTTTTATTTTCTTGTCAAACTTAGAATCAATATGTTGGGAACTTAAAGTAGATTGGTGTTCGTGTGCCCTTAAAAAGTACGAGCAATCAAGGAGTAGGAGTTTTTAGAGTTAAGCTGTAAAGTAAATTCGTCATTCTCCTTTGAAAATGTATAACTAGAAAGGTCACTATATTTTAAGAAATATATACGCCGAGCTATGAAAGAATTTTTGCTACTAAAGTTCTTTTACGATATTTTCAGTAAATTTCGATATCAAAGAGCTCTCCTCGTAGAACCCGTTTAGAAGTATAATTCTGTAAAACTGACAACATATTTGTATTTCATTTATTAACACCTTGACTGCCAGCTTTACAAGTCGAAAAGGACTTCGTGTGTCACTGTTGCTTTATTTTTACGTTATCATATATCTTTTGGCAATAATTTCCGGCCAAGGTCTTGAGTTAACGTTTGTTAAAAGTGCGTGAACTGCATATACTACGGTCCCGGGTTATACAGCAAGGGTCAAGCTGGACTCGCCCTGCCAGTCTATGTGCTAGAAAAGTATCGCAAAAATTAGATAAAGATTTTAATATAAATGTAATCAATTTATCGCGAAGTAAATTTATTTATTTATATCCCAACTAATTCAGCTGAATTGGGAACATGGGGATCGCCATTGATAGGAGGCCCTGTGGAATAAAGATCCCGCATTACAGTTCGGATGTGAGGTTACACTCTAACCTAACTAGCATGTATGTTACTGGCGGCAACAATAGCAAATGAAGACATTCCTTTATATTATTTTATGGACAAGAGTTCTGTGCCACATATCAAACTTTTATTTTAAAAAAATCGCCATCTGTACGTTATTATACATCGACGTATTCGGAATACGTCATCGGGGAACTTTTTGCCGGGTTCTCCTCCCTATGAGCAGGGAAGTCACTTATTAAAACACAGGAAGGAAGGAGGTAAACACGCATAAAGGCCAAGAATGGTCAGCAGCATTTCCTGTCTTTGGTCATTTGGTCAACGTAACGATATGGCTACAACAAATGGAAGATTTTTAGACATACAGGTGGCAATTATAGAGAAATCTCCTGTTTAAACTTAATTTAAAGAAATAATGCTTACATTTTGCCGAAACCATTTTTTACAAGAGATTATTATTGAAAGTTTTTGTGGAATCATAAGAATATCTTTCGAACACATTTTTGTGAATAGAAACTTCAATGATTCGTATATTCGATTTGAAAAATGGGTTACCGATTTGGGGTAAACAGGAAAAGCCGACTTTTGAGCGGAGTTTTAAATCTAATTTTTTGGGATACCCTGCATATATATATATGTATATACACACAAATTTTATCGGTGGCATTCGAAGCAAGTCTCCTTTCAGCTGTGGATAAACTCCAAATCTCCTTTTCCAGCAATGAAGCCACGATAGTTTCGTTTACAGCTCAAACGTCTGTAACCTTTTGTTGTGAGCTTTACAAAGAACTCGGCGAAATAGTGTTCATTTTATTTATTGCGGAGTCCCAGGACTATCAGGCTTTGTTTGAAGTAGAATCTATCTATCCGAAAGGTATAAAACGGCTAAGAGCTTGGAAAAAAAAATAAAAATAAAGAAAACTACATAGGGAACAGGAGGGAGGGGGCAAGCATGGCTCGGAAAGTGGGACCCCCCTTCGAAATCTAATGTCAAACTTTTTAACAGCCTCTTGCTCCAAACCAACAACTCCTTTCCTTAATCTAAACTATTTTGGAGGTATGAATATACTACTTTTGTATGTACACTGGTTATGCTTATATATATATATATATATATATATATATATATATATATATATATATATATATATACACTACTATTCATGAATTAATTAACCTATTAACATGTGGACTGCCATATTACGTTTCAAGATTCCGGTCAAGAAAGCCACTTTAATCGTATCTTCTTTCTAGAAACTATAATTACTATGCATAATGGAATTAAAAACCACATAAAATGTGTTTTGTTTTGCATAAAAAAAAAGATGATTTTACTAGATTTATCTTAGTTTCTCTTCCTTGAGGCCATCGATTTATATTTACACAGATATACTACGATTAAACTCGTGGTTGGCGCCCGAGGCAGTAACGGGAACTTGTAGGGCCGTCAACGTGTTAACTTATTCTGTGTCAAATACTTCAATATTCAATTTTTATTATTTTTTCGATTTTATTATAATTGGATTTCATTATTTATGTTTTTATCTAATTTTGTAATCTTCTTATTAATTGTCGAAAAAAGTATATATTTTTTCTAATACACCATACCTACATACCCACATTTTATTTCAATATTGTAGGCTTTATGATTTTTATAATTTTTTCTTTATTTACATTACCTTCTTATGTTTTTGTCTTCAGATATTTGTACATAGTTTTGAATTTTCTAATCACCTGACATTGAGTATGAAGAACTCGGAAAATTAAATATGAAATCAAAGAAAAATTATTATTGATTTATTAAAAAAAAAATATGCTTAAACAAACGGGAAGGAAATAATTTTGTTAAATTATTTAAATAAATCGACAATATACTTCCAATAAAAATGAGGTTAAAATAAAGATTATAAAGTGATGTAATATTGTAGATTATGTTTTAAAGTTCTTCATAGTCTGTTGTACCAATAAATGTATCAAAATCATCAAAGTATTTCATAAGAATCTCACTCTTAGAAACCGGTGACTTCACGAATATATATATAATATAGCTGACTTCACGAATTCGATTCTTTCTTGTCAAGTAGGCAACAGATGGTTGAATGTCTGTTCAGTACGAGGGGCAAATTTGTTAGTATTTTCTGCAATGATTTTAAATCCGCGTAAAAAATGTTTCGGTTAGTATTTGTGGCAATACACACGCTCCCTTATATAAGGGAGCATGTGTATAATAATAAGGGATCGTTTAACAAACTGCTCCCGCCTGTTTTACAGGATAACTGGACATAAAAATTAAGAACGGGCAAGCATTGAGAATGTGCTGTTTCTTCTGTGTAATTAGCCGGTCCTAAAAAACTAGTTGAAGTGGAGAAGCATAGAGTGTGGGTGAATTATTGCCGCTTTCATTCGTCATCTTCGCTTTCAGTAATTAAGTCATTTGGATCATTTTGTTGTAGAAGGTATTTAAATTATTTTGACCATAAAATAAATTTATGTTTCCATCAAATAAAGATTAGATTTTAGATTTTACAGGAAAAAAAAGCAAATACGAGCAATTAGAAATTATTTGATAGTTGAAGAGGGAGAAGAAGGAGAGGGGGGTAGACTGCTCCATCCAGTTGGCTCCGAAAAAATGGGGTTCCAAGGGAATCCATCAGTGTCAGGAACCCAGCCGTCCACCCGTGCCTTCTCTTTTAGTACAACCAATCTCAGAAAGCCAGCAACGCCATAACTACTCAGCGAACATTTCAGGCAACCGACGTTCGGGACTAATATTAAATTTTGTTGTTGCCACCTATAAGTTAATGCTGCCTTATAACAGAGGACGAGAAACCTCCATAATACACTACTTAAATAACAACACGTGAAAGCATGGTCATCATGGAGAGTCATTTCAAAAATAAATTACAATTTACAACAGGAAACTTTCTTTTTTTTTCATTAGTTTCACCTACATTACAAATAGTAAACAATTTCAACGAAAATGTTTCAAAAAGTAATGTATTCTTTAAAAAACATTAAGTTTTCCTTAATGTTTAAAAAAAAATCAGTCCCGTAACAGGCCACGTGGGCCCTGAGGGGCAGATACTATAGAGGTATCTGATTCATAATGATACGGCACACTAGGGAGATAGTGTGGTCAGTACTATGCTCCGGCCGCCTGATTTTCCCCTTGGCTGCTTCGACTGCCTAGAGTCATTAGCACCCAAGATACCCATTATTAAATTAATTAAAGGCTGGGTTGGCCTAGGGACGGTCAGGGAGGCCGAATTCAACCCATGAACGAAGACACTAGAAGAAAAAATCTTTAGTGCTTGCTCGAAATTTGAACTCAGGCCTCCAGCTTATTAGTCCAGTGCTCTATCACTGAGCTAACCTCGCCCCCTAATGCTAAAAACTCTGAAAAATAATTGATCAAAAACGGATAAGCTTTTCCTAAGAATAACAAAATTTCAAAAAAAAAAAAAAAAATATAAAGTTATTTAAACACAATGGCTTTTCCTCGAGAATAACAAAATTATCATAAACTAAAGTCACACATCACAAATTTTTAATTTTTGGCTTTTTTCCCGAGTTCCAGTTTCCTTTTCTCTTTCGCTTTGGCTGTACTACGGATTTCGACAGATACCCTGACCAATGATATCAAGACCTTACACCCCATTGAAGGTGTTTACATAGTAGTAATATACTTTCGTAAACAATGTACCTTCTTTTCGAATCACGAAATTTGTGTGTATATATATATATATATATATATATATATATATATATATATATACACACAAATTTTATCGGTGCTCATTTTCGGTATCGAGTAGGTAGGATCGATGAAGATTTGAAGAAATGTTTCCGAATTCTTTCTTGTGTGCAACTTCAATACCTACATTCCTTCGGAAAGTGGTGAAATCATATTAATTGATTTTTTATTTCGTTTTCCGAATTTTACTACAAATCGACATTGCTATAGAAGGGCGAAGAAGTGATGGAGAATTCTCGAATGCGAATGATGAAATAGGAAAGCTGAAGGAAATGATGAGAAGGTTAGTATTCGAAGCAAGTCTCCTTTCAGCTGTGGATAAACTCCAAATCTCCTTTTCCAGTAATGAAGCCACGATAGTTTCGTTTACAGCTCAAACGTCTGTAACCTTTTGTTGTGAACTCTACAAAGAACTCGGCGAAATAGTTTTCGTTTTATTGCGGGGTCCCAGGACTTTCAGGCTTTGTTTGAAGTAGAATCTATCTATCCGAAAGGTATAAAACGACTAAGAGCTTGGAAAAAAAAAAAAAAAAAAAAAAAAAAAAAAAAAAACTAAATAGGGAACAGGAGGGAGGGGGCAAGCATGGCTCGGAAAGTGGGAACCCCCTTCGAACTCTAATGTCAAACTTTTTAACAGCCTCTTGCTCCAAACCAACAACTCCTTTCCTTAATCTAAACTATACCTCTCCAGGTATAGAACCACGATACTTCTAACCAAGTCACTAGTATACCCAAACGGTTCATTCATACTTAATAAACATATTTTTACTATATATAATAACATTTCATTCATTCATCTAAATATTCACAGGCATGTATAAAATTGTATTCCATGTAATATGACTACAATCTGAGCACTAAGTATTTAATTGCAGGCAGAATAAAAATGAAATAGTAGACGGGCTTATAATACAATTTCAAAATGAAGACATTCTTAGATTAATGAACGAAAATAGAGCTTTCTTCTTAGACCTTGGAAGAGAATGGGCGAATCAGAAAAACCGACAAATTTTCATTTTATTTTCTGATTCAGAAATATGTAGGTAACACGACGCTTCTCCTTATTTCTCCGGTTCGCCTTTAGTTTTGTCACAGTTTCAAGTTAAAGTGAATAGCAGCATCATGTATGAAAAATTCAATATTTGATTTTAAGGGCTAATCCCGGGACAGGGACTCCCCTCCCGGGAGGGGTGCAATTGAATTTCAATTGCATACCTTTTTCAATCAGAATTATGAATCAGCATTTCATGGAGTAAACATTCGCCTTTGCGCTTCTAAAACTTTGACTTTATTTCCCAACATCCGGAATTCCTGATTCGAAAAGAAGGTACATTGTTTACGAAAGAATATTACTACTATGTAAACACCTTCAATGGGGTGTAAGGTCTTGATATCATTGGTCAGAGTATCTGTCGAAATCCGTAGTACAGCCAAAGCGAAAGAGAAAAGGAAACTGGAACTCGGGAAAAAAGCTAAAAATTAAAAATTTGTGATGTGTGACTTTAGTTTGCGATAATTTTGTTATTCTCGAGGAAAAGCCATTGTGTTTAAATAACTTTATATATTTTTTTTTTTTTTTTTTGAAATTTTTTTATTCTTAAGAAAAGCTTATCCGTTTCTGATCAATTATTTTTCAGAGTTTTTAGCATTAGGGGGCGAGGTTAGCTCAGTGGTAGAGCACTGGACTAATAAGCTGGAGGCCTGAGTTCAAATTTCGAGCACTAAAGATTTTTTCTTCTAGTTTCTTCGTTCATGGGTTGAATTCGGCCTCCCTGACCGTCCCTAGGCCAACCCAGCCTTTAATTAATTTAATAATGGGTATCTTGGGTGCTAATGACTCTAGGCAGTCGAACCAGCCAAGGGGAAAATCAGGCGGCCGGAGCATAGTACTGACCACACTATCTCCCTAGTGTGCCGTATCGTTATGAATCAGATACCTCTATAGTATCTGCCCCTCAGGGCCCACGTGGCCTGTTACGGGACTCATTTTTTTTTTAAACATTAAGGAAAACTTAATGTTTTTTAAAGAATACATTACTTTTTGAAACATTTTCGTTGAAATTGTTTACTATTTGTAATGTAGGTGAAACTATTTACAATGGCTATTTGTTTACTATTTGTAATGTAGGTGAAACTAATGAAAAAAAAAGAAAAGTTTCCTGTTGTAAATTGTAATTTATTTTTGAAATGACTCTCCATGATGACCATGCTTTCACGTGTTGTTATTTAAGTAGTGTATTATGGAGGTTTCTCGTCCTCTGTTATAAGGCAGCATTAACTTATAGGTGGCAACAACAAAATTTAATATTAGTCCCGAACGTCGGTTGCCTGAAATGTTCGCTGAGTAGTTATGGTGTTGCTGGGTTTCTGAGATTGGTTGTACTAAGAGAGAAGGCACGGGCGGACGGCTTGGTTCCTGACACTGATGGATTCCCTTGGAACCCCATTTTTTCGGAGCCAACTGGATGGAGCAGTCTACCCCCCTCTCCTTCTTCTCCCTCTTCAACTATCAAATAATTTCTAATTGCTCGTATTTGCTTTTTTTCCCTGTAAAATCTAATTTTTATTCGAATTTATTAAATTCACATCTCTGACGCCAAATTGGCATTAAAAAAAAGTCCTTATGTAACGGATTTGAAAATTTAAGACTAGAACCTCATTATATTTTCTTTTCACCCTTCGTGCTTTATTTGATGGAAACATAAATTTATTTTATGGTCAAAATAATTTAAATACCTTCTACAACAAAATGATCCAAATGACTTAATTACTGAAAGCGAAGATGACGAATAAAAGCGGCAATAATTCACCCACTCTCTATGCTTTTCCACTTCAACTAGTTTTTTAGGACCGGCTAATTACACAGAAGAAACAGAACATTCTCAATGCTTGCCCGTTCTTAATTTTTGTATCCAGTTATCCTGTAAAACAGGCGGGAGCAGTTTGTTAAACGATCCCTTATTATTATACACATGCTCCCTTATATAAGGGAGCGTGTGTATTGCCACAAATACTAACCAAAACATTTTTTACGCGGATTTAAAATCATTGCAGAAAATACTAACAAATTTGCCCCTCGTACTGAACATACATTCAACCATCTGTTGCCTACTTGACAAGAAAGAATCGAATTCGTGAAGTCAGCTATATTATATATATATATATTCGTGAAGTCACCGGTTTCTAAGAGTGAGATTCTTATGAAATACTTTGATGATTTTGATACATTTATTGGTACAACAGACTATGAAGAACTTTAAAACATAATCTACAATATTACATCACTTTATAATCTTTATTTTAACCTCATTTTTATTGGAAGTATATTGTCGATTTTTTTAAACAATTTAACAAAATTATTTCCTTCCCGTTTGTTTAAGCATATTTTTTTTTTAATAAATCAATAATAATTTTTCTTTGATTTCATATTTAATTTTCCGAGTTCTTCATACTCAATGTCAGGTGATTAGAAAATTCAAAACTATGTACAAATATCTGAAGACAAAAACATAAGAAGGTAATGTAAATAAAGAAAAAATTATAAAAATCATAAAGCCTACAATATTGAAATAAAATGTGGGTATGTAGGTATGGTGTATTAGAAAAAATATATACTTTTTTCGACAATTAATAAGAAGATTACAAAATTAGATAAAAACATAAATAAAGAAATCCAATTATAATGAAATCGAAAAAATAATAAAAATTGAATATTGAAGTATTTGACACAGAATAAGTTAACACGTTGACGGCCCTACAAGTTCCCGTTACTGCCTCGGGCGCCAACCACGAGTTTAATCGTAGTATATCTGTGTAAATATAAATCGATGGCCTCAAGGAAGAGAAACTAAGATAAATCTAGTAAAATCATCTTTTTTTATGCAAAACAAAACACATTTTATGTGGTTTTTAATTCCATTATGCATAGTAATTATAGTTTCTAGAAAGAAGATACGATTAAATTAAAGTGGCTTTCTTGACCGGAATCTTGAAACGTAATATGGCAGTCCACATGTTAATAGGTTAATTAATTCATGAATAGTAGTGTATATATATATATATATATATATATATATATATATAAGCATAAATATATGTGTACATACAAAAGTAGTATATTCCTACCTCCAAAATTCACAATCAACATCAGCTCAGGGTCTCCCATAGTCGAGTGGATCCCCCTCCTGTTGGAGGCGGGTTCAAGTCCCGCCTCCAACAGGAGAGTTGAGTTATTTCGCCCGATGAATGAATTTCCTGCTCGACCATGGATGTTTAGGACGGGCAAAAATCTATAGATAGCCCGGTACCAATGGCCGAGATGCAGATACATTATAGCAGTAAACCAATCATATACTACACAACGGAATCTAGCAATGATTGTGTGCCCTAAAAATCTATAGATAGCCCGGTACCAATGGCCGAGATGCTGATACATTATAGCAGTAAACCAATCATATACTACACAACAGAATCCATCAATGATTGCGTGCCCTAAAAATAAACCTAAATCGACAAAAAAAATAGTTTTGAATATTTTCGTCACCCGAAATGTCTTTTGTTATCTGCCTGATCCTTTTTTATAAGCCAGAACGTGATTATTTTATCACTTGGTCGTCACTAATCCGACCAGTTCTGGGGTGACATCTGCAATCTCTCGGTTCGGATTGCCCAGCTATAGGTTTCTCTAGAACTATAATTTTTCGTAAGAATAACGCCCATTAGAGTAAAAAAAAAAAAAAAAAAAAAAAAAAAAAAAAAAAAAAAAAAAAAAAAAAAAAACGAGAGCAATTTCCACGAATGGATTATTCTGAAGGAGCACAAAGGTAAATAAGTGTTTGAAATTACCCCCTGAAAGATGTCTGAGGTGAGTGATAAGAGATAAGGTGATAAAGGCTTTTCGGGTAGGGAGGGGGGTCATCTAGCCAGTTAAAGGGTTTTGTGGAGGAAGCCTGCTGAAAATACAGCCCCCCTCGGTCGAGGTTATTAGAATTTACTACCCCCCCCTTCCTCAGCTCCATCTCCCCACCTCCTACTTTCCCGCTCGGAGAATAAATATTTATAACCATTACAGAGATCCCGTTAGCTCCTCGATGGATTTAAAATTTCTTTACCCTTATCTTATAAAATCTCTTCCTATCGATCGTCGTTATTAACGAACAATACACTCGCTCTACCGTCTAACTCCTTTCATCCACTTTCGATATTTTACCATTTAAGGACGATGTTTAATTGATTTATTAAATAATTTAAGTCATATATTTTATTCCTTTAATTACTTATACTGGCGAATTCCAAATTCTAACTCGACGAAACTTCGTCAGCTTCATATACTTCAGTATAACCTCTATACCTGTGTACTATAACTACTTGGCTTATAGTGCTGATGTGTTGAGACTATCAAAAGCTCTTGAAAATGGCACAAAAGGAGTGCATTGTACACCAAAAAATCGAAGGTGGGTGTAATCAATTGTGTCAGCTTTGCGTGCTTTAATATTTTCTCTATATCTGCAAATATTCTCGACAACTTTAACATGAGTTGAGTTCTGTAATAATAAAAATCGAAGCCATAAATTGTATTCGTTAAATAACTGGAAAAGGTGGAATAAAAATCTGATTATACGAAAATGCTTTAGCTTTCCGTACTTTAGTACTATCCATATACCTGTTGTAAACCTTAACAAAAGAAAAGCATTGTCCAAATCAATACATTTTCCTAGTTCCATGAGCCAACAAAATTAGACATTTTTTTTCTATTTGAATTAAAACAAAATCATATTTTTTTTGTTTTATTAAATGTCAGTTATTTGTATATATTACAATTCCCTATACATAATTTAGGCAATAAATAAGAATTGTAAAAAATTATAAATATGTGTAACCGCGCCGAATGGTTCAATTGACCTAGGAGGCAACTAAACCACTTCTCGGGAAAAATTGAACTAATAATATTACATACTCAAAAAAACACGGTTTGTCCTAAAGAACCTTTAGAATGGCATATGTCTGGAACGAAATATGTGGTTTGTGGTGTTGAACTACATTTTGTGTCTAGTTTCAACCCTGGTGTATTAAGTTGCGATACACCCTGTATAAAATGCATATAAAGTTTCGGGTAAGGTGCCAACATAAAATTAATAATAGTCATGTTAGAATAAAAGATTAAATTAACTGGAAGGAAACCAAATATAATATTTATCAAATCAACTGTGCCATGTGTGAAAAAGTGTATGTAGAAGAAACAAGAAAACTTTTAAAAAGAGGATCAAACAACATGCTAAAAATACAGGCGAGACTGACAAAAAACTGCTGATTAATGGATCATACAATCAAACATAAACACAAATTCTACTTCGAAAGTAGATACTGGATAAAAAAAATAACTTCACAATAAGAAGATTAAAAACAAATGTACACATTATTAAAAATATGAAAAAATCAGTAAATAAGAAAAAGGAGATATAATAATTTTTTTTTTCTTGGAAATATATATTTCATTTTAAGAAATATCACAATCTACAATTCAATTGCATTATGTAATTTGATACATGTTACTTGCCCACGCCTCAGGTGTCCCCAGTTGTCAACCGAATACCTTCCTAGTTTAGGAAGGATTCTAGGATGACCTGGAGTCACCTTACGCCATCCCACCACACCCTGCGACTAGCAGGGAGGATTGGAGGCGAATGTGACGTGGGCTGTGTTATCCTGAGGAGAGAAAATATCCACCGATATCACTCTCAATTTATGCAATTATAATTTCTTGATCACTCTACAAATAGTTGTTTTTGTTCACTCCACGACACTTCACCGACTAAGTAAGTCTCGGGGCCACTTCCTGTTAAGGCGTCTTGGTGGAGAGGAAGGATGATTGGTGCTGGATAAGGATTGGGCTATACGATTAGGATGATTGATTAGTTTACTATGGAAGGATGAGAAGCGGCTCGGGATTATATCTTGGACAAAAGGGACATTTAGGTCATTACGGAGGGTGCGATTTGTAACATAATAAGGAGCAGTGACTATGGTAGGCAGGACTTTGGATTGGAATGCTTGGCTGTCCCCCAAAGTTCTAATAATATATTTTTAATACAATAAATAAAATTAAGAAATAATTTCATCAGTTGTATATTATTTTAATATTTTATTATTAACAAAAGTTTTCGTGGCCCTACCTGCTTTTTTTTTTACGGCGTTTTAAATGTATGACCTTCTCCTGATTTGGAATACATTGTTTAAATTCGAGGTTTATTTTAATATTTTAGGTTTAAAATTTATATTTTTATACAATCGAAACATAAAAGAAGTATTTTTTACAGAAAGAGAATGTTTAATTAATAAAACATATTTTATTGAAAAAAATCTAGGTAAAAATATTACAATTGTCGGATAGATAGAAAAATATATTATTTAAACATTCTTTATAAGTTCTTATTATTAAAAGGAGACCCGATGGCCGTGAGGGTTAAGGCGTGAGCACTTAACTCTCCGTGCCAAAGGTCGTGGGTTCGATTCCCACTAGGGGTGGTGGCTTTTCTTTCGAAACAAAGAAAAGGCATCACCCCTATCCTGGCTAGAAAAGGGTGGTAACCTATAGATAACCCGTCCTAAAATTCGTAGTTAATAATAAATGGACGTTAAAATTTAAATAAATAAATTATTATTAAAAACTTTCTTCCTGTTTTTATAATATGAGTACCTTTATTATTTCACGTATCGTCACATTTTGTTTTTAATCTAACGCCTTTACTTTTATGAACTCACACGTTTTATACATTGAAAGATGGCTATTAAGAGCAGTTTAATTTAATCATGCTCTTGAGCAACTACAGTAATTCTCCAATATATGTTTCTAAATTGGAAGGCACTGATGATGGGGTTGTAAACGCAAAAGATACTTTCAAAAATAAAGGAAATTATTACGGTGTTCAAATAAGTTATTGTTTATATCTCTCTCACAATTAAAGTGTATATTTCAGTACAGGGGAAAGCCATACGCCATTTTAGCAATATAGTACCTTCAAGGACTCCTGCATTTTCAACAAAATAGAATATGATAACTTATTGAGATATTTGATCTATAATTATAATAATAAATTGAATTGTGCATAATCACTTGATAAAATTTTTAATACCTAACTATATTGAATAATAAAATAGGGAACCTCCTTAGTGCTTAATAGACTAACTGAAGAACTTAAGTAAACCTAATGTTTAAGATAATCCTGGTACAAGTCATTAAAGCATCTCATTTATGCATTAGCCTTTTCTCGAGCTGCTAAACACTCAAAGTCCTTTGTCAACCCTCATTATCGCTCCTAACAAAAAGAATATTTTTTTGTCTTTATTTTTGTTATATTTCTAATCATCTTACCAACCAATAGCCCGGTCGTGGATTCGATTACCACTAGGGGTGTAGGCTTTTGTTTCAAAAAAGGAAAATTCATCAGCCCCATCCTGACTAGAATAGGGTGGTAATCTGTAAAAACCCGGATTAGAAATCATTGTCCTGCGGAGATCAAACTTTAAACAACAAATAATCCTTGGAGAAGTAAGAGACCTCTTTCAACAAAAACTTCCATCATCATCAACCTCTTTCATCACGTCAGGTTTAAGAGCATTTGAAGGTCAAATTTCGTATGAAGTCGTTAAAGAAGAAATTATTTGAGCGTCCATGGTTTTGAGGGTCGCTGAATTCGAATCCGAGGTCTGTTTCAGCCCATCGGCGCAAAATCAAGGTAATTTCAAGGACAAATATGTTTATTTTGCAAAAAATGAATCAGCAGTAAAAATTCTTGTTTTGCAAAATAGACATATTTCCTTGAACTTGATTTTGTCCCGATGCACAGTGTCACGAGTATAGGGGGTCAAAATTCAAAAATCGTATTTTTGTATAGGCAAGGTTTATTATTTTTTTTCTCGTATTGGAAAACACAAAGATGGGAGAAAAAAGAAGTTTTGACTTAAAAAAATAATTTATTATGGTATAAACTTACATGGAATGTATATGGAAACATACATATAATATTTACGAACATATACAGAAATTTACAAATTAAAAAAATTATTCCTTCTCGGAATCATTAGATAGCAAACAAATACTGTAATTTTTATTTAAAATTAGGTATGATAAAAGGATTTCTTAAAGTTGACAATTATGGATCTGATGAGAGGAGCATTTTCATTAAATCCATATTTATATGAATACGATAAGTTTTCCTCGTATTGTGTTCTCTGAGATACCTTATGTCTTTGTGTCGACCCTCCAATGCTTCTTCTGATAATGGTCCAATTGATGTAATGAAAAAGGAAATAATATCAGGTCCATGTAAATGTAGTTAATGTAAAGACATAATGAAAAAATGTCTCAAATATAAATCTTTTGTCTCACCAATTAATTCAGTTAATTTCGGCATATTAATTGATTTACCAATAGAAACGATTTTCAAAATGGTGCCCAAATTGATTTTTTAATGCTATCTCCAGACCAGTAATTTCGCTCCTAATGTTTAGATTGCCAAAAAAATCCGCGAGCGATATTACCGTCGTTATTGGAACCAAAAAATGGTTTTGGCGTATCGATTAATTGGCGCATTTTCTCCTTGAAACGTCCTTCAAAATATGCTTAGCGGGAAACTCTATTTCATCCGGAGATTTCATCGTTACTATGTCCGCAACACGTCTCTTCTTTTAGAGTATGATGCTTCCACGAAACTTACTTGCGGTCCTCTACGTGATGGACCTGCTTGATTATTATCTCATCTACATATTTAAAAAATCGTCGTTGTGAAGATTAATTTTTTTACCTGACCAATCTTCGTATATGGTTTATAATGCTCCTCAGACCATTATTATAATAATCCCTAACTGTATATTCTATTGTATATATATATATATATATATATATATATATATATATATATAGTACTTCTTATTATTAACTAGGATCTGTACCAAGGGAATGAAGCTTACATAATGACTGACCTAGTAGGCCCCAAGTTCGCAGTACAAAAGGGAGTAAGGCAAGGAGATAACGCATCGCCAACTCTTTTTATAAATCTTCTAGAGATGGCCAGCAGGAAAAGTAGTAAGCTTGATACAATGGGCATAAGTATAAATGGAAAAATACTTAGTAACCTGAAGTTTGCGGACGATGTGGTCATTTTAGCAGAGAGCCCAGAAAGCTTGAAAAATATGTTGGATGAATTCCTCAAAGAGTGTCAAAAAGTGGGCCTGAAACTAAATTTCGAGAAAACAAAACTTATGACAAACCAAGAGAAGGTAGAAATAATAATAGAGGACAATAGGCTGCAATACACGGAAGAGTTTATCTACCTGGGCCAACTGGTTTCCTTCCATAATAGCACTTCAAAAGAAATCCAAAGAAGAATATGTCAAGGTTGGAAAACGTTTTGGTCATTGAAATTCATAATGAAGGGGCAGTACAGTTTGGAATGGAAAAGGAAAGTTTTCGAACAATGTATAATGCCAGTGGTGTGTTATGGTTGTCAAACCTGGGCACCTACAAAATCAGAAGAAAAGAAAATGCAAATATGGCAACGCTCTATAGAGAGCTGTATTTTGTACATAAGTAGGAAACAGCGGATCAGGAGTCAGGAAATAAGGAGCCAAACTGGCATGAAGGATGTCCTGGAGCATGCCCAAAATATCAAATGGACTTGGGCAGGACATGTGGCTCGACAGGCGGAAAATAGATGGGCAAAGCTGACCACAGAATGGATTCCCTATGGAAGGAAAAGAAGAAGAGGGAGACAGCGGAAGAGATGGTCTGATTACATGCGGAACAAGGCTGGTGCAGCGTGGATGAGAAACGCAAGAGACAGGAGAATATGGATAGACATTTGGACACACCAAAGGGAGAACTCCACTTCCCGGTAGGACTAGGTCACCGCGGGAAGTTTAGACCATTACCCCAAAAATTTTTCTTTTTTGGGAGGCCCTACGATAATAAATAAATACTTAAAATAGGAAAAGATACTTGTTTGTTATATATTTGTAAAATGTTTTTTTTTTTTTCTAATTTTTGTAAAGGAACAAATTCTATTAATATCCTTTATTATTACCTTTTTATATATTTTTTTACTTTTACTACTTATATTAATATCTGAAATTGTCAATATGTTTAATTTATTATCGTAAATAAAGGCTATATTCATTCATTCATTCATTCATTATTAACTATTTTACTTCCAATTAATGAATTTTATATTCACTTTCATTATGTAATAGAGCAAGGAAATGAAGGAGATACATTCCTTGCATCAAACTAATTGTCATTGACATTATAGTTAATTTGTTTTTAATTGTAAAAAGAAGATTCCCTCCTACATGAGTATTCGTTGGTAAACAGTATACAGCGTAGAGCTTCTAGCCTAGATGTCGGTGCGCCGTAAAAAAAAAAAAAGTAGTTGGGCTAAGTATTTCATCCTATTTTTTTTTCTTTTTTTCTTATTATCTTTTCTTCCCTAATACAATTCTTAGTTATAAAATACAGGAAATTCATTCATTTCTTTATTCATGATTTTTTTTTAAAAAAAGGGAATCTTCTGAAATCCTTCCGAAATAAGGAAAATCCATGCTTCAGAATCTATGGCGTTAGCCACAAGACCACGGCGAGGCCCAGAAGTACCTATATATGACAATATGTGTGTGTATATATATATATATATATATATATATATATATATATATATAAAGAGAAAAGAAAAATTGGAAGTTAACTATTTAATATATTTAATTATATTAATACTACTACTACGAAAACCTTACAGAATTCAAAATAATAAGGAATTAGGAGGCCCGGTGGCCGTGGATGTTAAGGCGTGAGCACCTAACACTGCGTGTCTAAGGTCGTGGGTTCAATTCCCACTAGGGGTGGTGGCTTTTCTTTGGAAACAAGAAAAGGCATCAGCCCTATCCTGGATAGAAATGGGCGGTAACTTATAGATAACCCGTCTTAAAATTCTTAGTTAATAATAAATGGGCGTTAAAATTTAAATAAGGAAATATAAGAGTACACTGACGGACATTCAAAAAGAAATAATATTAAAATTCTACGGCAAATTAAAAGAACGGGTCCTTCGGGACAAAAAAACCCAATACTGGAATTTTATGAAAATCAAAGTATCGCAAAAATACAGGTAGAATTAATTAAATGGATTGCGACAATAAAAGACGATTCAAAAGCACCAGCCGATTTCAAAGTGTATTAGGTAGACACACATTTAGACAAAAAACTATTGAAGCAGCTTCATCTGATAAAAGAAAAAGAGCTCATTCAAAAATAACTTGTCAAAACAGCGTTAATTTTATCAATGTACTTTATATATATGTCTAGGGATTAACCGCCTGCAGTAAAATTCTAGATGCACTGAAGATGTACACTCCGAAACGCGATTTAAAAAGTGAAAAAATAACTAATACTGGTGGAAACCTGGTTATTTTGGTGTTCCTATTTGATGAGGTACCACAACCGCCCAGCCAAATCAATGCCAACAAGTTTGATTTTTCTTAGTTAAAAATTGAGTTTATACATTTTTAATTATGTACTGCCACCCTTGAGTTTATGCATCTTAATTATACACTGAGTTGGTTTAATGTTTTTTTTAGCTTCTAAATTTGTTTAGTCAAACCAGTAGTTTATACATTTTTAATTATATACTGTCACGCTTAAGTTTGTCCCTTTTAGCGCGGTTCCTCCACCGCGCTTATAGGGTTGATAAAATGAAACAATCCGGAAGTGCCGACAAGAAAATTTCGCATTTCAGAACCCCTAGAGACCGAAAATAACGGTGGTTCAAATTTGTATATATATATATATGTATATATTTATTTATATATATATATATATATATATATATATATATATATATATATATATATATATATTTGTCTGTTCGCTCTCTAGATAGAAGACGAATGGTCTGATTTTGATGAAATTTGGTACAAAAATCCTTCGTCCAATTTGAAAGGTCAAGTTCGTTAACCAGCAAAATCCGCCTACTGGAAGATGGCGTTTGGGGCGAAATTCGCGCAAAAAAAATCGTAACGCTTACGTTTTTGAGTTCATAAGCTTCTAAGTACTCGTTTTATACGATTCCTGGGCTAGGAAAACGAATGAAACCATTTTCAAGGCGATAGCTTTAACCGTTTTCGAGAAAATTGGAAATATATTTTTTGAATACCGTTTTTGGTTTGGGTACTTAGAATCATGGGATTCAGTTGAAACATTTTCTGCATGTTCTACTTTCATCAAAACTAATATGTTGAAATTTTGGTTACGTTTGGAGTTAAGGAAGGGTTAGAATAAAATATTTTATTAACAGACATAAAAAGTTTTAGTAACTTTGTTTACTTTCCTTAATATCTCGAAAAAGGTTGAGAATCTTGGTAAACGGAAGAATACCATTAGAAAGCTTATTAAATGCTCTAAAAAAAAGGTTCTAATGATAGTTTTGATTAGGCGATGTCAATCGGAGAAATAAGAGCTTAAAACTTTAAAGTAATTGATTTCGCTTATTCGAACTGTTCTTTTTGTCTGTTTTTTATTCCTTGTTATTTTTTAGTTGCTTATTGTTGGATAATGTATTTGAAAATAAAACAGGTTATGAAAAATAAGAAAAACAATTTAATGTTAGATATATGGATTTCCAAGATATATAGCTTTTCAACTGCCTAGCGTCCTTCCTAGGGAGGGTTCTTTGTCTTTGATTTTGGTACTTAGAATTATGGGATACAGTTGAAACATTTTCTGCATGTTGGAGTTTCATCAACACTAATATGTTGAAATTTGTGTTACGTTTAGAGTAAAGGAAGGGTTAGAATAAAATATTTTATTAACAGAAATAAAAAGTTTTGGTAACTTAGTATACTTTCCTTAATATCTCGAAAAAGGTTGAGTATCTTGGGAAACGGAAGAATACCATTAAAAAGCTTACTAAATACTCTACAAAAAAGGTTCTGCTGAAAGTTTTGATTAGACGATGTCAATCAGAGAAATAAGTGCTTAAAACTTTAAAGTAATTGATTTCCCTTATTCGAACTGTTCTTTTTGTCTGTTTTTATTCCTTGTTATTTTTTAACTGCATATAGTTGGATAATGTATTTGATAACAAATCAGGTTAAGAAAACTAAGAAAAACAATTTAATCTTAGAGATATGGATTTCCAAGATAATATAGCTTTTCAAATGCCTAGCGGGGCCCTCCCTAGGGCGGGGACCCACCCAGGTAAGATCGTAAATAACACCTTTCTTGAGAGTAAAGATGGAACTGTCAACTTTGGTCCTCCTCTACCTCCCGGCACTTTCATTGCTGACGAAGGCTATCACTGACTAGCCAAAACGTCCTAAATATAGATTTTTTAACAAAAATCGTATTGAGGTTTATTTAGCCGAATCCCAACCATTCCATCTTTACTTATCACCTCGACGGCTAACTATCTAATCTTCATGCTTTCTAGAAATGTGGACCCAAAATAATAACATCTTCTATTTTAATCATTTTAAATGAGTCTAGAGATAAGAACGGAACCGCGCTAAGATGATGCAGTTCCTGCGAGTCGGACTTTTTCATTATATGTTTAATGCCAGCCTTAACCATAGAACGCCAACCTTCCTCGCCCTACCACATTCTACCAACTATTCGTCATTCAGACGAACATAATTTAAAATAATTTATATATAAGTAAAAACTCAACTTATGAGATATTCTTTTATAGTAGGTATTCTTTCATACTATATATTCTTCAACATTGATGAATATAATTTTATTAGTTAGTTCCACGACTTAGTTTCCAAAAGTTAGTTTATTCACAGATTTTCAATTTTGAAATAAAAATATTAAAAACAAAATCACATGCAACGTAAAAAATAAAAGAATAAATGATCTTACCAACCTTAGTCAAACAGACGTGCACACAGGTATTCCTCAATTTCCAAACAATCGTAATTTTCGCGTACTTTGACATAATTTAATGTAATTTACGAACACATGGTCCGAGCGATGTAATTCTTTCAGTGACTCGTCATGTATTGACCACAGATAGCACACCTGGGCTTTGGTGGAGAATAGAAGACGTCGAGGGGAGGGGCGACTGTAAATCAAAGAGGTGTTCGTCATTTTGACGAATGTTGACGTTCTAGGGTTAAAATGTACTAATGTTTAAGTTTAATAGTGTTATTGCAAATTCTATTTTGTTGTTAGTCCCTGATGAAGGCACATATGTGTTTTGTGGGAAGATGAATTTTTCCATCTTGTGGGATATTTATGTTTGTGCATATATTGTAATTAATATGACCCTGTCCACTTCTGGTTATAGCTTATAGTGTGCAAGTAAGACTCATTTCTAAAACCTAGTTTTATTAATGGTTACTACTACCTTGTAAGTTTTTTTTTTTCTTTTTACCACCTGCTTTATCATAGGCTTAAATGCTTCCCTAACTAATAAAAAATTATATCCATGTTGTTTCTGAACAAATGAAATGAGTGAAATACCAAATACTCGATTTTCAAGTAAAGGCCCGGTAAATTTTAACATTAAAATCCATTTTTTTATCTTTATTCCAAGAAATTATAAAAAATAAATAAATAAAAAAAAATGAACATTTCAGTACGTTAATGTTTTTTTCTTTATTTTTAAGGCGTACCAACCGTAGGGTCATTAACGCCATCGAGTGAGAGTTTTATTATATTTTGTGGTGAAATATTTTCTTATTACTTTTGAATTTTTAATTGGTTAGATCAGCTTTTGAATTATATTTAATTATTTATTATTGATTCTGGTTTATTTTGCTCACTTGGATTACTTCCAATGTAAATTCCACTGGCAAATATAAATATAAACATATACAAAAGCGCGCGTACCTGCACTCACAAAACAATGTACACATACACACATACAGACACGCATGCACACACCTACGCACATACACAAACCCAGTTCCATTCAACCTTACTCACAAACATTAAACACACTCACCATACGCTATCTATTCAATTGTATGCTTTAGATTTTATTAATAAGTTCCGTTTTGTCTATAAAGTTTAATAGCTTTCTAACGTTATCAGCATCATCTCCAAGGATTTTATCAATAATGTCTGATAACATTAGCTCTTCTCTAATTGACTAATAAATTCGGCAGTATGTAAGTAAATGTTTTACTGTTACTTGAACGTTGCATGATTCACAGATTGGGGGTGGTTCTTTTGAAAAAAAGGAATGAATGAGTTAATCTTGTATGCCCAATCCGCAATCGACTTAAGGCAACTTCATGTTTTCTAATGATACTAGGCGGGATCTTCCAAGCTTTAACTGTAGATTTTACTTCTCTTAATTTATTGTTGTCTATTATCTGCCATGTAGATTGCCAGTTTTGCCAGACTATTTGCTTCAGGTAATTAATGATATCATTCTTTGGAATTAACGTTAATGTTTAACGTCGATTTTCTCAAAACTATGATTTCCAAATCAAGCAATATGGTTGCGCCTTTAATTGTCACCCGTTCAACTTCACACTTTAACTGCAGCTTCCTAATGATATTTGCCAGTAAAGTATATCGATTTTTTGTTTAATAGAAAATGAAGAATTGTTCACCATTTTCGAAGAACATAATATTTCCTAAAAAATCCTACTTTACTAGATTTTACCTTTTCTTTCAAAATAATTTTAGCTTTTTGCTGTAGATTAAAAATGGCCTCCTGCAGACTCTCGCTTGTGAAAAAAGAGAGTTCCCGTTCGTAAGACGCAGCGCTACCATTTACTTATTTTTCGAAGAATTATTTTTATTTTTTTTTTTTTTGGATACATCCTACATAAAACATATGACATTAAGAATTGAAAAATATTGATTTATTTGTTATTCGTGGTTAGTAGAAAATGAGTTTGATTTTGATCACACAAGGTACTTTGACCCCTTAACAATCACGACCGAACTCAAACCGAATTTTCACTTTGATAAATCAGATTTTTCATATATTAGAGTCTATCAAATATTGGAAATCTGATATTGCAGAAAATCCGTCAATTAAAATGATTTCTTGGCTAGGAAAAATAATTCCCCCAATACAGGAAGAATTAACTGTGAGCGGGTGTCTAATAGAGCGACAAATAGTGGAGTGGGTATAGGAATTGATGGCCATGGTAGGGAAGGGAGTCCTGGTTGTTTGTCATGCATAGGGCTGGCTCCGTAGCAGATCCACTGCTCACTCCAACAACCGGATGAATATTTTAGCTTCTCTATGCAATTAGGGCAACTTGAATGCATTGGAGGCTCTGCATGGAGTGTCGCCACTTAGCACCAAATACACTCTACACTCCTCTCCCTCACTCTCTAATACACTCCTCTCCCTCACTCGCTTCCCTTCGAGCACGTCGTGTCGAGTGGAGCTCTCCTATTTCCACTAACACCCAACACAAAGGAGAAGCAACGGGTGGATCTTAACCAGTATCTTTTCCTAAACAAAATATCTTTCTTTAAGGCGCATGAATTATTCATATGAATAATAATCATACATTCGCATCGCGACAGGTTAATGTAATTAAAATTAACATCCACAAATTTAACATGTATTATACCAGATTTGTTGCCTTTTAAAACAAAAACTCACTACACAACCTAATCGTAAAAAGGCGAACCTTCTTCCAGAATAGCAACGCCAAGCTTTTTTGTGTGTGTATTTGCTGACATTTAAGAGTAGGCTACACATCAGCCAAATAATTTACCGTCATGACGACTAGGCTATTGCAATAACCTAGTTAAAGACAAACTCGTGTATTGTTATCACCGGGCATTGAAAAGAAAGAACTCAACATCCTGCTGGCCTGACTCGGACCCGCATCCCCTGCATGACAATACAAAGCGTTTTCCATCTGACCAATGGGAGATTCTTCTTAAATTGTCTGAAATTTATGTTATTGAATTATCTAAGCGTTTTTGACATAACTTCTACAATCTAACAGTTTTGTAGTAATAGATTAGTATTAGTATTGGTATAGTATGAGAAAGCATTATTAGTGTTAGTATGTAGTAAAGTTGATTAGTTAGTATGTAGTTGACTTGATGGTTCTAATCAAATATAGCATAATCGCTAGTATATATTCATAAAAAATAAAACAATAAATACATTTTAAAAAATGAAATAAAAAAAAAAATATATATAAAAGAATAATCAAAAAGGAGAAGAGGGGAAAAAATAGAAAAAATATAAAAGAAGTATGAATGATTAAACGGGCAAAATGTAATGCAAAAACAAAATAATATCCAAAAATAAATTAATAAAAATAATAATAAATAGTGAATGAATATATACATTGTTAATGAAGATGGAGATAGTTAGCCGTTGCAGAGATACGAAGACAAGGTATAGTTGGGATTCGGCTAGGAGAAAAACGTCAGACTTTCAGGAAGAAATCTGTATTTGGAGGTTTCGGCTGCACATTGGCAGCCTTCTTCAGCTAAAAAATACAACTTATAAGTAAAAAAATAAATATACAACTTGTAAGTAAAAAACAGGCAGAAATGAGTGTAGTATATACATAAAGACAATAAATTTTAACCAATCTTATTTTTAAACAATGAAAATACGGTAGTTGGAAAGTAAACAGCATGTAGAAAGTAGTAAGTAAACAGTACAAAAAACTAATCAGTACAAAAAAGGAACATTTTTCATATAGTGAGAAAAAACAATCTATTCTATAAGTGAATACAATTTATAGTAATTAATATATAGATACGTACCACTAGAGAATGCCTAGGGGGGAGGGAGGAAGACCTCGAGAACAACTTAGGTAACCATGGTTGAATGTATGAGGGACAGCAACTACACAGGGGGTTTTATAGTTTTGACTGGGGGAGGGGTGAGGAAGCGGTATGTCGGTGAAGATGAAAGAAGTGCAATTGCTAGGTTGTAAAGGTGTTAAGAGTTTTGGGACACACAGTAGTAGAAGAATTGTCTGGAGCCTGGGAACAAAGATAAAAAGGAGGTCAGGACAATTTATGGAAGACGGCGGAGTAAGCAGGGGAGATGTTTTGTTTGTCGGTTTTGTAATAAATGTTATTGGGGTTTAAGTTAATGTGGACGCATTCGGAATGCGTCCTTCCACTTCTGAACCGGGACCTTCCACCGATGTGGATAGTGACGTGGGATCGGATGAGCAATCGGTTGACGTGCATGACTGGTCATGAAGAGGAAGACGACTGTTTAGGTAAACATTAATTGTAATTTCAGCATTCCATTACACTTATGAGATATTAATTTTATTCTATTATAGTGCTCTCATCCCGGCCTCATATCCCTCATACAACTGATGATGGTTATAATAGGGAAGGCAACCAACGAGGATCCCCGGAACAAGAAGGGCTTCCAGCTGCTAACAACAAGGACGATACAAAATAATTATTTTGTATTTTGCGTCATGCGTCAAACCGACGCATGACGTATGCTGGCCCATATGTTCTAGCATTATTATATAGTAATGCGTCCGCGTTCAGCCGCAGCCCTAACCTCCGGTTATCCCAACTATACCTTGTCTTCGTATATACATTGTTGTGTGTGTTTTTCTTTCTTTTATATATATATATATATATATATATATATATATATATATATATATATATATATATATATATATATATATATATATATTTTGCTGATGATTAACCCAAACAGACTAACAGACATACTTACCTGTTTCAATTCCTTTTACCCTAGGCTTCAATATACAGTCGAAATAGAACAGGACAGACAGCTCCCATACTTGGACATCTTACTAATTAGACAGACTGACGGTACTATTATTACTGACGGGTACACCAAACCCACGTACTCGGGACGGTTACTTAATTTTCATTCATCCCATCCCTACCACCTCAAGATTAATGTAGCCAGAAATCTCCTCCGCCGAGTCCTCTCCCTATCCCATGCTTCCTTCCACAATAAAAATATTAATATCGCCTCAGATATATTGGCACGCAACCAATTTCCCCCCAACCTCATAAAATCCCTTGTAAAAAAAGCAAAATCCCAATCTCCCAACACTGTCTCTCCCAATTCTTCCCTAACTCCCAGTTACCAAATGTTCCGATCTCTACCATTTACACCTGGACTGACTGATAAACTTACAAAGACAATAAAAAAATCCTACCCCTCCCTAAATTTTGGTTTGAAAACTACCAACAAACTCAAAACCCTCTATACCAAACTCAAAGATCCCATCCCTTTTGAACAAACCACCCGATGTGTTTACGAAGTCCCTTGTCAAACCCCTTCCTGTAATGGTGTATACATAGGAGAAACCATAAATGACATTCACTCACGTCTTACACAACATAAACGAACCATCACTAATAAAGAAATAGATAAATCTGCACTTGCAAAACACGCTAATATTTTCCAAATACTCTCCCGACCTCCCACCTAGATTTTTACCATGCCCCTTCGGTATCCTTCCATTAACACCTTTTTCTCCTTTCCTGTCATAAAATGTCATAAACATGCCTTTTGATCCTTACCGACATGTCATAAACTTGCTTTTGATGATTACCGACATTTCCCCCACCACCTGCTGTTCCCACTTACTTATACCCCAGTAGATTTCTTTTTCTCCTTAGACACTCTACAATGGTTACTTAATTGCCAACCTTGGTCTTCCTCTGCCGCTCGGCATTTCTATTGGTATGTAGTATCTTATTCCTTTGTAAAATCAATTAATGTTACTATTAGCTACTATATTTGTCATTGGTATGTAGCTTCTTATTTCCTTGTAAAATCAATTAACGTTACTAATTACTATTAAAATCAATTATTGTACCTATTCACTTTTTCATTCAAAGAATTTAAGATGATATGTTCTTTCATAAGTTAATTTTATTTATAGCTCTGTTACCTATCACAATCATAATTTTTTTGTTTTTGTATTAATTTTTTCCTTTTTTTGTCATTTTAGCTGACGAAGGCTACCATGAGTAGCCGAAACGTCCGAAATATAGATTTTTTTAAAACAAAATCATATTGAGGTTTATTTAGCCGAATCCCAACCATTCCATCTGTACTTATATATATATATATATATATATATATATATATATATATATATATATATATATATATATATGCAATCATCATTTTTTTCAAAGCAACATTGAATCAAATGCAATATTAGAAACACAACTCTTAATATATAATAAGATTGCATTAATAATGAAAATACGGTAGTTGGAAAGTAAACAGCATGTAGAAAGTAGTAAGTAAACAGTACAAAAAACTAATCAGTACAAAAAAGGAACATTTTTCATATAGTGAGAAAAAACAATCTATTCTATAAGTGAATACAATTTATAGTAATTAATATATAGATACGTACCACTAGAGAATGCCTAGGGGGGAGGGAGGAAGACCTCGAGAACAACTTAGGTAACCATGGTTGAATGTATGAGGGACAGCAACTACACAGGGGGTTTTATAGTTTTGACTGGGGGAGGGGTGAGGAAGCGGTATGTCGGTGAAGATGAAAGAAGTGCAATTGCTAGGTTGTAAAGGTGTTAAGAGTTTTGGGACACACAGTAGTAGAAGAATTGTCTGGAGCCTGGGAACAAAGATAAAAAGGAGGTCAGGACAATTTATGGAAGACGGCGGAGTAAGCAGGGGAGATGTTTTGTTTGTCGGTTTTGTAATAAATGTTATTGGGGTTTAAGTTAATGTGGACGCATTCGGAATGCGTCCTTCCACTTCTGAACCGGGACCTTCCACCGATGTGGATAGTGACGTGGGATCGGATGAGCAATCGGTTGACGTGCATGACTGGTCATGAAGAGGAAGACGACTGTTTAGGTAAACATTAATTGTAATTTCAGCATTCCATTACACTTATGAGATATTAATTTTATTCTATTATAGTGCTCTCATCCCGGCCTCATATCCCTCATACAACTGATGATGGTTATAATAGGGAAGGCAACCAACGAGGATCCCCGGAACAAGAAGGGCTTCCAGCTGCTAACAACAAGGACGATACAAAATAATTATTTTGTATTTTGCGTCATGCGTCAAACCGACGCATGACGTATGCTGGCCCATATGTTCTAGCATTATTATATAGTAATGCGTCCGCGTTCAGCCGCAGCCCTAACCTCCGGTTATCCCAACTATACCTTGTCTTCGTATATACATTGTTGTGTGTGTTTTTCTTTCTTTTATATATATATATATATATATATATATATATATATATATATATATATATTTTGCTGATGATTAACCCAAACAGACTAACAGACATACTTACCTGTTTCAATTCCTTTTACCCTAGGCTTCAATATACAGTCGAAATAGAACAGGACAGACAGCTCCCATACTTGGACATCTTACTAATTAGACAGACTGACGGTACTATTATTACTGACGGGTACACCAAACCCACGTACTCGGGACGGTTACTTAATTTTCATTCATCCCATCCCTACCACCTCAAGATTAATGTAGCCAGAAATCTCCTCCGCCGAGTCCTCTCCCTATCCCATGCTTCCTTCCACAATAAAAATATTAATATCGCCTCAGATATATTGGCACGCAACCAATTTCCCCCCAACCTCATAAAATCCCTTGTAAAAAAAGCAAAATCCCAATCTCCCAACACTGTCTCTCCCAATTCTTCCCTAACTCCCAGTTACCAAATGTTCCGATCTCTACCATTTACACCTGGACTGACTGATAAACTTACAAAGACAATAAAAAAATCCTACCCCTCCCTAAATTTTGGTTTGAAAACTACCAACAAACTCAAAACCCTCTATACCAAACTCAAAGATCCCATCCCTTTTGAACAAACCACCCGATGTGTTTACGAAGTCCCTTGTCAAACCCCTTCCTGTAATGGTGTATACATAGGAGAAACCATAAATGACATTCACTCACGTCTTACACAACATAAACGAACCATCACTAATAAAGAAATAGATAAATCTGCACTTGCAAAACACGCTAATATTTTCCAAATACTCTCCCGACCTCCCACCTAGATTTTTACCATGCCCCTTCGGTATCCTTCCATTAACACCTTTTTCTCCTTTCCTGTCATAAAATGTCATAAACATGCCTTTTGATCCTTACCGACATGTCATAAACTTGCTTTTGATGATTACCGACATTTCCCCCACCACCTGCTGTTCCCACTTACTTATACCCCAGTAGATTTCTTTTTCTCCTTAGACACTCTACAATGGTTACTTAATTGCCAACCTTGGTCTTCCTCTGCCGCTCGGCATTTCTATTGGTATGTAGTATCTTATTCCTTTGTAAAATCAATTAATGTTACTATTAGCTACTATATTTGTCATTGGTATGTAGCTTCTTATTTCCTTGTAAAATCAATTAACGTTACTAATTACTATTAAAATCAATTATTGTACCTATTCACTTTTTCATTCAAAGAATTTAAGATGATATGTTCTTTCATAAGTTAATTTTATTTATAGCTCTGTTACCTATCACAATCATAATTTTTTTGTTTTTGTATTAATTTTTTCCTTTTTTTGTCATTTTAGCTGACGAAGGCTACCATGAGTAGCCGAAACGTCCGAAATATAGATTTTTTTAAAACAAAATCATATTGAGGTTTATTTAGCCGAATCCCAACCATTCCATCTGTACTTATATATATATATATATATATATATATATATATATATATATATATATATATATGCAATCATCATTTTTTTCAAAGCAACATTGAATCAAATGCAATATTAGAAACACAACTCTTTGTCTTTGCGTCTTAAACACAGTACTCTAAACACTCTGAAGTCTTTGGACTGTGATGACCAAGCAGTTTTCTGCCCTTAAACTCCCAACCAACCCAACCCTTCTACAATCAGAAGGCTGAAAAAAAGAGGCGAGCAACATGGGCGTATAACGTATAAGGAAGGCTTAAGAGGCCCCAAAATGTTTATTTGATTGGTAAAAATGTGTCTTAAAACCTTAAAATAAATCAAATAAGATCACTTAGTTCAGAAAAAATATATTTTTTTATGTCGCATAATGATAATTAGATATCTGTTTCAAGTTCTAGATTGTTTGTATTCCATACCACCGAAATCCCTTTGTGCTACCAGCCCCACCGAAATTATTTCCTACATTTGCCCCTGCAGGGAAATGATAATCGTTTCGAAAGTTCTTTTTGGGAATTTCTTTTTATGTGAGAGAATCAAGGGAAAAGAAGATAAGAGGGCACGAAGCTATTTGTCGAGTATTGAAGAAAAGGAATGTAGGTTGGGTTTAGTAGGAAGGGTTTTGGGTAGATCCGAGTAAGGTTCCAGCTGTCCAGGTTAAACACCCCATAAAAAAGGATAAACTCTGTCATAGCACGTACTCCTTCCTCCGGCCTTCCTTCCCCTCACCCATCCCAGGTTCATTACAGAAATATAAAACTCGCAGTTCATTCCGTTTTACTCGTTTGTTTTTATAAATCCCTAAGGAGGATTTATTTTGATTCTTTCCATTTAGCCTGAAAACTTCCTTTATTAATCTGACGCTCTCCACGCTCAACTGGCAGAACTCTTTCCCTCGCTGCCCATTTCCCAACACGCAATGAGACCAGCAAGCTTGGTTTATACTTATCATTTTACTCCCATGAGTTATTTTAGGCCGTAATCTCAGCTACCCCGTGGGATATTCGCACTGACAAAAACTCCGACTCCAAGGGACTGCATCATCTCAGCGCGTTTTCTTTCTTATCCCTTCTTAGACAACATTGAATAGAAAAAGTAAATAATTTTTTTTTCATGAAGATTAGATAGTTAGCCGTCGAGGTGATAAGTAAAGATGGAATGGTTGGGACTCGGTTAACGGTTGACGTTTCGGCTACTCATTGGTAGCCTTCGTCAGCTAAAATGACAAGAAAAACAGAAATTAATACAGAAAAAAGTTTATAATTGAGATAAGTAACAGAACTATAAATACAATTAACTTATTATAAGAGAACAAATTGGTCTTAAATTCTTAGAATGAGTAGAATGAAAATCAATAGAAAAATAACAAAAAAAGAAGAAAAAAGGCTATTTTATTGAAGTTTATATAAGTAAATAGGTGGTGCTAATAATAATATTAATTAATTTTAACAAAGAAATAAGATACTACGTACCAATGAAAATGCCGGGGGGCAGAGGAAGACCAAAGTTGACAGTTAAGTAACCCTTGTGGAAGTGTCTAAGAAAAAAGGAATCTACTAGGGTATATGAAACTGAAAACAAACCAGGTGGTGGGAGGGGGGTCGGTAGGGATCAAAGCCCTGTTTATGACATTTTATCATGTACTTTATATTGAAAACCACCTAGTATTTTTCCCATGCCCCTTGTGTATCCTTCCATTAGCACCTTTTTCTCCTTTCCTGTCATAAAATGTAAAAGGAGATGGTGGATTCGAATCCCACCGGTGCACAGTGGGACCAAACGACATTTCGGGGTTCAAAAAAGGCTACAGCTAAATCTGAACCGATTTCAATGTATTTTAAAAAAAAATAAAACAACTTTATCTAGCCCATTATCAAAAAAACATTCAAATCCTGATTAGACACGGAAAAAATCAAAATCTATTTTCAAATCAATCAAAAATCATATTATTTCAATTCATTTCATTGTTGAATTAAGATAAATTGATGTTTTGAAGATGTCATTTTGATTTTTTCCCAAGTCTAATCAGGATTTGAATGTTTCATTTCAACGATATCAGTGCTGATATTAAGTTAAATGAAAAATAAAATTTATTTTATGTTAAATTGTAAAATATCGTGAATTATTTACGCTTAATTAATTAAACAAGAGAAACAAAAACAAAAATTGTTCTAAATTTTATTAGCTTTCATTTTTTTTAAAAATGCATTGAAATCGGTTAAGATTTGGACGGTGTAGCATTTATTGAAATACGAAACGTGCGGCGGCAGGTATTTTCTTATTTCACGGCTCGTTTTGAAAGTTTTTCTCTACATCATGGATGTCAGCGCTAATGGCCCACATGTCGGTGCGCCGTAAATAAAAATAAAAATAAAAAAAACATGAAAGGGTTTGGGATCTTCGTATATTTTCGTAAATATCTCGAAAACGGTTGGGATGATAAAAACTTCTCGTAAAACCCTTAAAAAAATTAAATAAGATCACTTAGTTCATAAAACATATTTTATTTTACGGTTTTAGTTGCCTAAAACTATTCCAAGCTCTAAATATTTAGTATTCCATACCCTGGAAATGGTCTGAGCCCCCCCCCCGAAATTGTTTTTATATAAGCCCATGTACAGAAGGATCAAGAAGAAGTACACAAGATTGAGTAGAATACCCTGCCCAATATAGCCTATATAGAATAATATGCCGAATAAAGCCTATCTAGTAAATACACAAGGACAAATAAAGGTCTTGACGAATAACAAGTCAAGAAAAAAAACTTTATTTAACAAAATAAAACAAAGTTTAGTTGCCCAACTACAATAGAATAATATACCTAATTAAGTCTATGGAGTAGACACAAATGGACCAAAAACAAGTCTTGTGGAATATTGTTTTTTTCTAATTAAATACTTTTTATCAATATTTAGTATATAACCTTTGTTGAAAACTATTGATTGCTAATTGATGAATCGGGTTACAACTAAGTAATCTTTATGAATATTTAATATTTAACCTATGTTTGGATCTGAGTTTTTGGGGTGCTCTCCGCCTAGGCTTTGTATTTGTGTCGGTAGATACCTGGGGTATATTTACAGCTCTTGAGGATTAACTCTTAGCAGGTAAATTTCCTGCGGCCCCCTTGTTTCTACGGGCATTGAACCGCCATATTCGCCCATAGTATCTAACCGTTGTGAAGTTTATTTTTTGGATATAGGACTTAACATACATATGTAGACTAAATCATAGCAAGAAGTAATCCTCCGTCGTCGGTTCTTAACTATGTAGACTCGCTAATGTTATCCAACCTTAGACACATCGTATTTAAAATCCACAGCAAAAACACGACATTTCATCTGAATCCCCTGCTGAATAAAACTTGTATAGAATAATATACAAAATAAAGCCTATCTAGTGGATAAAAATAGAGGAAAAAAACTGTTCGTGGTGGTAGAAAATCTTAAAATTATTTCGCTCAGAAATCTCCGAAATCTTGTCACTAATTTTACGTATCCTGTTTTACAGCCAAATAGATTTATATTCTATAATCAATAAGAAAAAAACTACTAACAATAAAAAACTATGGGTAACAGATGAAAATAGGGAATACCAAGAACAATTCTAAAGAACGAAATCAACACCAGTACTGTAATCTAGATATTCATACGGCATCTTCGAATTCTAACAAACAAAATATTGATTCTAATTATACATATCCTGTTTCATTGACAAATACATTTGACTACTATAAGCAATTAAAAACACTAGGGAATAAGCCAAAGAACTCGGAGTAGGAGCCTCGACAGTTTCAAGACATTTGAAGGAAATCGACAAATCCAAAACGGACATTTCATACGGTACAGCCTGATATATTTCTAACAATGAATTGTTTTTCTTGTTTTAATTAATCTGTTTTATTGTCAAATACATTATCCAACTATAAGCAATGAAAAAACAACAAGGAATACAAACAAACAAAAAGAACCGTTCGAATAAACGAAATCAATTACTTCAAAGTTTAAGCACTTATTTCTCCGATTGACATAGCCTAACCAAAAATTGTTTCAGAATCTTTTTTGTAGAACATTTAGTAAGCTTTCACATGGTAACCCTCCGTTTACCAATATTCCTAACCGTCTTCGAGATATTAGGGAATGTATACAAAGTTAAATATAAAATAAAATATTTTATTCTAATCCTTCCTTAACTCCAAACGTAACCAAAATTTTAACATATTAGTGTTGATGAAATTCAAACATGCAGAAAATGTTTCAACTGAATCCCATAATTTTAAGTATCAAAATCAAAGACAAAAAGAACAGCTCGAATAAGCGAAATCAATTACTTTAAAGTTTTAAGCACTTATTTCTCCGATTGGCATCGCCTAATCAAAACTTTCATTAGAACCTTTTTTGTAGAGAATTTAGTCAGCTTTCTAATGGTATGCTTCCGTTTCACAAGATTCTCAACCTTTTTCGAGATATTAAGGAAAGTATACAAAGTTACCAAAACTTTTT
Organism: Gonocerus acuteangulatus; assembly: GCA_946811695.1. NCBI lineage: Eukaryota > Metazoa > Arthropoda > Insecta > Hemiptera > Coreidae > Gonocerus > Gonocerus acuteangulatus. Next base: position 83,184,663 of record OX328132.1, on the reverse strand, counting down.
TATGTCTGTTAATAAAATATTTTATTCTAACCTTTCCTTAACTCCAAACGCAACCAAAATTTCAAAATATTAGTTTTAATGAAAGTAGAACATGCAGTAAATGTTTCAACTGAATCCCATGATTCTAATTACCCAAACCAAAAACGGCATTCAAAAATTATTTTTTCAGTTTTCTCGAAAACGGTTAAAGCTATCGCCTTGAAAATGGTTCCATTCGTTTTCCTAGCCCAAGAAGCTTATAAAAAGAGTACTTACAAGCTTATGAACTAAAAAACGTAAGCGTTACGATTTTTTTGCGCGAATTTCGCCCCAAACGCCATCTTCCAGTGGGCGGATTTTGCTGGTTAACGAACTTGACCTTTAAAATTGGACGACAGATTTTTGTACCAAATTTCATCAAAATCGGACCATTGGGGAGGCCAGAAATCCGCGAACAGACAAATATATATGTATGTATGTATATATATATATATGTATATATATATATATATATATATATATATATATATATAAATGTATACATATATATATATATATATATATATATACAAATTTGAACCACCGTTATTTTCGGTCTCTAGGCGTTCTGAAACGCGAAATTTTCTAGTCGGCACTTCCCTATTGTTTCATTTTATCAACCTTATAAGCGGGGTTCCTCCCTATGGGGGAGGGAGGAACCGCGCTAAAACGTTCTATAGTAATTATCGATGGGGCGATGTTAATCGGAGAAATAACTTCTTAAACCTTCGAATGTGTTAGTTTTGTTCTTTTGAACGGGGTTTTGCTTTGTTTAACACTCTTTTTAATTGTTTGTTTTAAATTGGATTTATCAGTAAAAATAGAATCTTAGTAAAAAAAGGTAAGAAAATGAGAAACGTATTGGTAATATCCCCGCACAAATGGCCTGTGTGTGCAGTAAAAAAAAAAAAAAAAAAAAAAGAAGAAAAATGAGAGGACTGCAATGTCGAATCGAAGATAGCAATTAGTTAACGTTTCCCTTGTTTAAGGCTATCAACGATTTTCCTGAGAGAATATCAATTAATACTAAGCCCTTCTTCGGAAAACTTAATTGGAAGTTGTCAGGAGGATTTATGTCGAAACGTAGGCGGCGCCTGAGAAATATCCAAAACCCGCCAAATAATCTTTATGATAATTCCTGGAGTTCGGTAATCAAGGACGCTAATCCTCACGGTGAAATCACTAGCATATAAAACATCCTTTGAATAATTTGTTGTACTCTTAACCATTTTCTGAAACAAATTGGCCTGCTTAGTGGTTCACAAATGCGAAAGAATACCGACTCCAGTAATCCATTCTGCTTCTTCAAAGTTGCGCTGTTTATTTTAATTATGACGTGTAGATAGTTAGCGGCGAATCGCCTTCGTTGAGGCTTCACACAAATAAATCAAAAATAAAATAAAATGAAATAGGTAGTTAGCCTCGAGGTGATAATTAATCAGGGAATAGTTGGGATTCGGCAACATCAATACGAATTTTCTAAACATTTGTATTAGAGACGTTTCTGCTACTCTTTAGTAGCCCCCGGGTAGAAACACACATACAGTGGAGTGGAGCTCAGCATTTTACTTTGGAACAATCTCGTTTGTTTTCTCAAGCGTTTGAGAGTGCACGATTCCACAGTAATGTTGGTCATTTGAAAAAAAAAAAAACTTTTTTGGAAAAAATAAACCTTATTTTTGGATTTTGATTGTATTGTTAGCTATAAATTGAATAGGGCTTATTTGGTAAGCCCTATTCAATTGAGCACATTGAGTTTTAGCCATGCATTGGTCTTTACATAAAACCAATGCAATAATATGCATATTGATATTATACATATATGCGTGCATATAACCAGGCAAAGGCGTGGTTCTAATTGATGTGTTGAAAAGAACCTTGGCTTATTAAATTGGTCGTGAACTTTGGTCACTTATTTATTTGGTTTGTCTCTTTTTTCATTTTATAAATTATTCTTGCTTCAAGTACACATTAAGAGTATTATAATAATCAAAAAACTGGTACAAAAGGTTTTTAAAAATTCACCTATTTTTTATTTATACCGAGCTGAAAATAATGCTATTTAAATGAATTCGCAAACCGCCTGTATATGCCCGTAAAAATGCCATTTCACACTATTTTAGGAGTATATTGCCTTGATCTGTACTTACAATGCAATATTAGGGGAGTTAATTGTGATTTTTTGGAAAACAGAAGGTAGAAAAGAAAAGAAAGACGAAGCAGATAGCTTGTTTTTTAATTGAGTTGGTGGTTGCCTGCATTAATATTAAAACCATCTGGATAGTTTCACATGAGTAAAATAAAGGAAAAAAGTTACTTCTTTTTACAAAATGGAAAAGACTTAGGGCCCTGCTACCCCTATAATTATGGAATATTTAGAGGTAGAGAAATAATTAAAATAGACAAAAGAACTTGTGAAGCCGTTGTGCTTTCCCTCAATATACGTACCTTAGTATGCCTTGGTTATTTTAACGCTTTATAAACTTCGCATAGTAAATATCGAATTAGAAATACTTGAAGGAAACGGGGTCTCCCCGTGGTCTAGTGGAAAATTACCGGAAAAAACTTGAAAGAAACGTTTACTGACTGAGGGAAACTGGAGTGAGAGAAAATAGTCAATAACTTACCTATTTGTAATTATTAGAACTGTCTAGTTAGAAGCCAGAATTAGAGACTAAGGAAGCCACTAATATGGCTCATTTAAAAAGTATTTCGTTCTTAGATTCTGAATGAGAACATGCATATAAGTATTACAATATGCCAAAAGAAGAAGGCAGAACCCTCGAGGCGAATAATCTAAGAAATAACATTTCTATATTTTGAAGAACACATAGGAGGAATAAACCATTTGCTGGAGGAGAGAAGGGTATAGGAACTGACCGATTCAAACCAGCTCTATCAGGGGAAGGATTACTCGGGCCAATGCTTCGTCCTGGGGATTACCTTCCCTAACAGCCCCCCATATTAAATTCAATTTAATTTGAATTTAAAACTCCACATTCCCATTCTGATGGACATTTCCTGCATCCTTCTTTCCTTGATGAAAAACCAATCTCCATACCGACGAGGCGCATCAAATAATATTCAAAACTGAATTTGCATATTAATAATGCTTATCGCATTTACTGGCAGAAATGTGATGATCATAGTTCTCTTAAAACGCCTTTTGCAATGAAATTCGGAAATGTTAAATTCGAATATTTCATTTCATTGTCGCATTAAATGGCCGTTTTATAGCAGCCAAATTGTATTATGGTATACATTTTTCAGAATTTACACGTGTGAATCGAACTCGAAGCAACATTTTCCGTTGGCATAATATATCATTCATCTTGAGGATTTCATAGTCTAATAACATTTATCGCATGGTTACAAAAAAACTGTTTGTTGTACATATTTATACAGGGTATCCCGAAAGTTTTTTTGTTTTGTGATTCCTCACTTTTCTCCTAAGAAAAGCTATTTTAAATTATGTTAAACTTGTAGCTTTACATGCTGTCATATAATTTTTTCGACCAAGAAGATTTTTTGTTGTTTTTTCGGGGGGAGAGGTTGAAGATAAAACATATACTTTTAATGATTTTTATAACGGCATGTTATGGGACTGATTTTTATATATATATATATATATATATATATATATATATATATATATATATATATTTTAATTATGGCGAAAGGTGTTGGCAGAGGCCCAAGTCCTTCAAGGACTGTAGCAACCATCTGTAAGTAAGTATATATTAATTGTATTGGAGAAATCTTTCGGGTGCTTGAAGTCAGTCAAATAACAAATCTTTTTTTTTTTTCTATTACTACTTTATTTTATATGTATTGCTCCACATGTTTCATGCCTTTCCGTACCTCTTCAGGGGAACTTCCAAAATATAATATTTTTGTTATTCTCAAAACATTACTTTCATTTAATTATTTTGTTTTCACTATATTTAACACACTATTCATATATATATATATATATATATATATATATATATATATATATATATATATATATATATATTTTATGGTAGGAGGAAAATCCATCATTCACACCTGGTGAGGAGAAAACCAGATAGTGTCGGACTCCAACCGACTAAAAACCTCCCCCCCCCCACCCTTGTTCTTCGCGATCATGATGGAAACCGCTCACGCATTACTTCATCATGATAGCTGTTTAATTAACTTTCATTGTAATTTCTTTCTCCTTCGTCTCTACAATAGTCCTGACCGCGATGTAGGAATATATATATATATATATATATATATATATATATATATATATATATATATGTTGTTGTAGGTGATATATAAAGTAAATAGTACAATAAAATGAAACATGGTACCATGTTACGACGTTCCCATGTGATCAAAATGTAGGATGGTGCAATACCTAGCTTTGTCGGTATATGGTATCTTCTTGTGGTATTTAGTTATATCGATGAGGGTGAATTTAATAATTTGTTATTAACAATTACCCAATGGGGAATTTCATGAAGGTCTGAGAATCTGTTCATACGTTAATGTCTGTTTTTAATTTTTCAAGATTTAATTATCGCCCCTAAAACTCACATAAAAATGAGAAATGTATGAGTATGTGTGTTTGTTTTTACCTTTTTATAAACCCTGCATTTGACAAAGTATATAAACAATAAACATAGACTAAGCTAAGAATAAGGCAATTTTTTATCCGTGCTACATTTATCAATAATGGCGAATCCGAATAGAAAGTAATTAACTTTTGTTCATTAAGTAAATAACGTCTGGCATATTTTTACACTTTTTTCGATAACTAATGGCACATCCGACACATTTCCGAGAATGGAGGGAAAGGAGGGAGGGTATGGCCGGTGAAATCGGAGAGTGTTACAATTACCAGGGATGAGGCCATTGCGGATAGATTGGAGCTGAGGAGGAGATATTGTCTGCCCAAACAGCCTTTAGGAGCACACCAACTCCTGAAACCCTAGACATCCTACCATCCACATCTCCTTCCTATCCACTGGGTCAGCAACCAACTCCTCTTCCCCTTTACGTATATTACTCACAAATAGTCAACACATTCCTAAAGAACATTTCGTTCAACTTTAAGGGGAAATTGGATAGATTCGGACTAAAATGGGATAAAATGACTAAACATTGTTCAAAGAAAAAAAGTCTGATTCGTAGGAGCTGCGTCATCTTAGCCCGTTTCCACAACATTCTTGTGCCTTGTGGCATTTGGAAGCCTACTCCAATGAAATCCTAAAGAAAATTTAGATTTACCATCAGTTATTACATATGAAGTCGGAAATAGATTTATCTACTATATATTTGTCAAATACCACTCACTCGCTCACTGATCTATCATTGCCCAGTCCAAACCACTCGACAGAAAAATTTGAAATTTCGAATGGACACTCCCTTTGGGATGTTAACACTCGCTAAGAAAGGTTTTTTTTTATATACAAATTTTGATGTACTTTTAGAGGGGTTTGAATTTTTAGTTTTAAAGAGAGCATGCTCGCCTTGGCAGAATGCGTTGCTAGGACGATAACAGAATAGCTGTTACCGTACTCTATCTATTTCATGGTATTATTTTTAATTACGGTCAATTTCAACTATGAAGGCAGTCCTTGAATTACTAGAAATTAACTGTCCCTCATTGAGTTTATGCTATGAGGGACTAAATCACCATTTTAATTACGGTTCATTTCAACTTGTCCCCCACAGAGTTACACTATACCTGATGATGGTCCATCCGAGGTAATAATATCCCGAACCCTTGCACGGCCTCCTCACCCATCAGCATCCCCAGTCAGAACACTTCTTGGTAATGCTCGCAAATATAATTTGTTTTTCAAAATAACATCTGAGAAACATAAATTTTTAAATTGTAACGTACATTTATTATTGACAACGAAATTTAAGCTGTATTGGTTACACTGCTGTTACTGGTAACCTATAGATAACGGGTTATCTTTAGGTTATCTATTTCTTGACGGTGGTCCGGGCTCCTCTGTTTAAGAAACATTATACTTTGGTTACTTATCAATTGGAGTATAACATATAGCATGACGGGAAACATACTATAATAAACTGCAAGAAATTATATAGTAGCGTTAATTTTGATGGTACATTATTTAACACAATAAAAAAAACTACTTATCTGCCGTGAAGAAGCACGGGCATTCAGCTAGTTTATATTATAAAATTGTGACCCGTTTCAATTTATTATTTAAATAGGTGGACATGCATTTATAAAACTCGTCAACGTCATGAAATGCATTGTATATTAGGATCTGAACAGCTCTTATTTATTTATTTATTACTAGCTGTTACCCGGTGTGCCATGCTACACCTACTTTCTGCATATAGAAAAGCCTAAATAAATTAGAAACCAAATAAGTATTATTAAAATCTAATAACACGAATCTGTAACTGTTTCGAACCCTTGACCTCCCAACTGTGAGTCGTAGACGACTTTGACCTAACCTATAACACCCCCCGTATCAAGACATACATGTATGCCAAGTTTGGTAAAAATCGGTCTAACGGTGTGGATTTTTATTTTAAAAAAACATACAGACATCAGCTGGTAGACGTTTTTGACCTGGCCTATGACAATCGCCGTATCAAGATCTACCTGTGTTCCAACTTAGGTCAAAATCGGTCGAACGGTGTGGATATTTATAGGGAACAAACATACAGACAGACAGCTGGTAGACGTTTTTGATCTAGCCTACGACACTCCTCAGATTAAGATCTACATGTGTACCGAGTTTAGTCAAAATCGGGCAAACGGTGTGGATTTGTATAAGGGACAAACATACAGACAGACAGCTGGTAGATTTTTTTGACCTAGCCTAAGAGAGTTCTCGTATCAAGACCTACCATTATTCCAAGTTTGGTCAAAATCGGTCAAACGGTGTGGATTTGTATAAGGAACAAACAAACAAACATACTGACAAGTGATTTTTATATTTATAGATTAATTATCATTAATAATAAATAAATAAATAAGATCGCTAATTAGTGATCGCTACTACAGCGATTTCACTAATTCAAGGTGGTACCTTTATGGTCTAATGGAACCAGCATTGTGATTAAATGAATGTCTGTAATATTCCTGAAATCCACTGGTTATTCAGGAGATGTCTTCAAATGAGATTGTATAGTTTATTGTTGTGTAAGTAGGAGAATATTGTGTTTATGTACAGGCTGTTGTCCCCCAACAGCTTTTAAAAAAGAGGATAAAATAGCACGTTAAAAATATAGACGAGATTCACAACCAAACAGCTGTAGTAGACCATACAATATAGAACCTTTTTCTGTGAGAATGTAATAAAATATTGGATAAAGAAAATAACCTCATAAGAAGAAAAATGAAATAAAATACACATATAATAGGGAAAAACAGTGAATAAAAAACGGAGATCAAATATTTAAATAATATTTTTTTCAATATACTAGACGATAGTTAGGAATATTGGTGTCAATCGTTTTTATTTTATTATAACTTTAATTTTATTGACAAATACTTTCTTTGGTTGGACAACAGCCACATTTGCATTAGTGTATTAGTATGGACGTGGCACTACCTGTGGAAGGTCTTCCTTAGCTGAGGCTAAATTTATTTATGTATAATTAAGTTGCTCCTAAAGAGGCGAAAAGGGACGCAAAACATGTAGAGCGACAAATAAAGCATATTACGTGAAATTGACGAATTTTATATATATATATATATATAGAAGAAAGATTGTATTTGTGAATGTTTCACATTACATATTGGAGGTTATCATCTCTTAATACTAAAATATACAAAAAAAATGATCATGTCATTATACAAATACAAAAAAAAAAGCAAAAAACAAATATAACCTTAACATAAATAAAAGTATTAAAAAATAATTATCAATCAATAATAAATGACATTCTTCCAATTTAAAACTGACAGACTTTTTTACTAAATTTTTATAATTCTTATTTTATAATTATCATCTTTTTTTTTAATAAAATAATTTATTTAGTTTTATTATTATAAGAGGAAGAAGGAGGTGAAGAAAAATTTGTATTTACGAATGTATCATAATAAATGGTGGAAGTTACCATGCCTTTATACATAAATATAAATTATACATTATTAGTATCTACGCTGACAACTGATGATGACCTGAAGTCATATGAATTACAACCAAAAAAAAATAAAAAAAATATATATATATATATATATTAATTCTTCTGAAAATGACCCAATATATATTTTCCACTTGTTCTTTTTTCTTTATTTGGCAGAGGGTCGATGAAGCAGAACACCATTTGTTTTTGTTCAACTATTTTATTTCATCAATTTTGCCCGACATGTTTCGTGCCTTAATTCGCACCTCTTCAGGGGCTTTCCTATGAAAAAATATTTTTTCGTAAATCCCAAATTAAAATTTTGTACATAATAAACATTTATCATTTCTTTAAATTAATCTACTGTTAAAAACAAAAAATATCATTTTATTAAAAATTCTTATCCTACCTTATCGGGAAGTCCTCTCGTCATGTGTACTGGCTTGAGTCAGGCGTAATACTGATAAGTCATTTGAGGTAATGAATATGGTTTTATCCTATCGATTCTTTCGGATCTTTTAATTGTATCGATTATCGGTAAAATAGTTTATGGGGTTTAATTTATAATACTATGGAAAATTTGATGGACATTTTTCAAATCGGTTTTTTTATTTATTGCTGTTTTTGAGTTTTTAATTATATAAATGTTTTCTTTTATCTTTCTTTTTAATGTGTTCCTTTCTTTATTTAAAATATCAACGTCGGTAAAATTAAAACTATGTTTTTCATTTATTGCGTGTTCCGTCAAAGTCGTCCTGTTCTCGTTAGTGTCTATACTTTTAGCATGTTGTACTATTCGTTTTTGCAAAAGTTGTGCTGATTCCCCAATATAGCATGCGTTGCAATCATTACAACGAATTTTATATATATTGTTTTTTGTGGCTGTCGGTTTAACATTGTCCTTAATATTGCTAAAATTATTTTCAATTTTATTACCATATTTCCAACCTATTTTCCCAACTTCTTTACATATTTGTTTCAGTCTATTAGCTATTAAAGGATGGTAATGGAAAGTAAAATATCGATTTATTTCGTTCAAATCTTTGTCCTTTTCCTTTGTTATTTCATGTTTTTTCTTTTGTACTAATAAATGTTCATTTAATCCGGTTTCCTTTTTTAAATATCTATTTTGGATAAAGAAGTTTTTAATATTTGTCTGTACTAACATTCGTCTTTTCGCATTTGTCTGTGATTTGGCAGGTTGATCGTTTTGATCTCTTTTGCGTTTTTTATTACCTTTAGTATCATTATTAACACATTTTGAATCCAATCTAACTTTTTTATGTGACATTGACTTTGCACTAGCATCAGAATATTTCCTTTTTCTTTTTCTTTTGCACTCTGTATCATTAAAAAATTCGTCGGAAAAGTTAAAAAGTTCAGGGTTATATTCAAATTTACCTGGCTTTTCCGGAAGTTCCGTTGGTCTTTTTGTGTATACTATACATTTCTCTGCTCTTTTTATTTGCTGCTCTATCATTAATTTGGGATAGTTGTTTTCATTGAACATTTTTCTCAGTTTATTTTTTATTTCATTAAAATACTTAGGAGAAGTTCTATGTAAAGCTGATAAAGTCCGATTGTATAAAATATTCTTTTTAAAATTAAGCGGGTGATTGGAATAAAAATTAATCATTCTTGTTGAATGATACGTCTTTGGTTTCCATTTGTATTCAATAAAATTATCCTCATTTCTGATTAGTTCCATGTCTAAAAAGTTTAATCTTTTATCAGCTTCCAACTCTTTGGTAAATTGCAGATTATTATATTTGTTATTAAATATTTCTAAGAGCTTATCCACTTCCTCCTCCTGTACACATAAAATAAGATCGTCCACGTATCTATACAAAAATTGAATCTTAATTGGCACTTCCGAAATAATTTCATTAAGAATCCAGTTCATAACAATTCCGCTAACAGCAATCGAAAGCGGGTTTCCCATCTGAATTCCGTACATTTGCTTATAGATCTTTTTATTGAATTGAAAGTACCCGAATTTACAACATAAACTGATTCCTTCAATAAATAACTCTTTATTTTTTATCTTAGTATGTTTTTCTATCTGCGTCCAGTTATTACTAATGATTTTGATTGCCAAATCTACCGGAATGTTTGGAAACATGTTAACTACGTCAAATGAAACTAATTTAAATCCTGGTGGAATTTTAGTATTTTTTAAATTGTCAATAAGATGTGTCGCATTGCTAATATCAAAAGGGTTATCTTCAGTAAATGGTTTTAAATCTTTTGCAAACATTTTTGCTAGTTTTTGTATTGGGGATTCACAGCCACTGATAATCGGTCTTAAAGGCATATCTGCTTTGTGCAATTTAATAAGTCCATAAACTAAGGGAGTCAAACAATTATGATTTACTAATTTGGTTTTGTCAAATTTATTTAAATAGCGTTTGTGTACCAACTTGTCCAAATATTTAATAACTTTATTTTTTATACTAGTAGTTGGATTGTAATCTATTTGTTTATAAACGTTCGTATCGTTTAGTAAGTTTTCCATTTTAAGATTGTATGTATGTCTGTCTATTAAAACCGTCTTGTTTGATTTGTCAGCTTTTATTATTAAAACGTCAGGATTGTCTTTACTAAATTTTCTAGTACGTCTTTCATATTCGTTTAATTTTTCAGCAAGTAAAATGTCTGTATGTTCAGGAATGTTTTTGTAGTAAATAGTCCTGTCATTTTTATTTAATAAATTTACACTTTTTTGTCTAATTTTGTTCTTTTCTTTATTTGTAATGTCCACGTCGTCAAGCATGTATTCTATGTCTGTTATCAGATTAATCCTATCCGTTTCTGTGATGGGTTTTAATATATTGAATTTACCACTTAAAGATAAAAATTTTTTAACTTCTTCAGGAACATGTTTATCTGACAAGTTTACAATCCAGTTACTGTTCGTTTTAATGTCCGTTAACCTTTCGTCATGAAAATATGGGTCTTTATGTTTTTTTAAAAGACTATTTCTTTTCTTATGATAGTTTTTACTAAATTGTAAATTTATTCGTTTCTTATATAGTTTAAAGTATGTGTCCATCACTTTCCTAATTTTTAAACATTCAATTTTGGCGAAAGCCCCTGAAGAGGTGCGAATTAAGGCACGAAACATGTCGGGCAAAATTGATGAAATAAAATAGTTGAACAAAAACAAATGGTGTTCTGCTTCATCGACCCTCTGCCAAATAAAGAAAAAAGAACAAGTGGAAAATATATATATATATATATATATATATATATATCCTTAACATTAGTAAAAGTTATAAAAAAATAATTATCAATTAATAATGAATAACATTCTTCTAATCCCAAAATAACAGACTTATAAGCTAAATTTTTTTTTAAATTATTATTTTTATTTACTAAGACAAAGTCTATATACATAGAGACATATAAAATAAATTTGTCCTTCTCCTCGATTATATATTAATATAGTTATATATTTAGTTTTATTATTAATTGATGAATAGCGCCTAATTCCCGGAATATGCTGGAATATTTATTTGTTAAGTTTTATCCATGTATAAAGTACCCTTAATTTCTGAATTAGCTAGCACCATCAATATATCATTCATTTATAATGAAAGCTCTTATTTTTAATGAGTTTGTGATATAATAATAAATATTGTTAAGTTTTTCTATTGTGTCTATTGCTAGTATTGTCTTGTTTTTCTCCTCGTCCTGCATCGAGAGGTCTAAGTACTTGTTGATAAAAGTGTTTCTAGGATCATTGTACATAGGGCACTTGAGAAGGAAGTGTTTTAAATCTTCTTTTTCGAATTTTATATATATATATATATATATATATATATATATATATATATTATATGCATGACCTTCCGCCTATTTCAATAATAAATAAAATAAAATACCTATTTAGAACACTCTTCCACCTCACTAACTCAGAATCATATATATTGCATTTATATGACACGTCCCAATGACCCCATTGCAGGGTAAAGTGCCTCAAAATGGAGGGTGAATATTGTTGCCGAATACGAGAAATAGAGTCCTAGCAACGTTATCAATTACACGTCGTTCTACGTCTCTTGTTGGTCCTCTACTTTACTTACCGACTAATTAGAAAATGTTAATACATAACTCATTTTCCGAGGAAGAATTTGACTCCAAAGGAATGTACGTTCAGGAAAATGCTCAAAGTTTTCTTAGGTTCTTTTTTCTATTTTAATTATTTTCCTCCCTCTAATTATTTGGAGGTTTCCTTGATTATAAGGAAGCAGAGGGCTCCAAGTTGCCTCCATTTAGTTAAAAGAAGTAACATTTTCTTTATTTTACTCCGGTGAAACAATCCAGATGATTTTAATGTAAATGCTAGCAACCGCCACCTCAATTAAAAAGAGAGCCATCTGCTTCGGTTTTCTTTATATACCTCGTATTGCTTTCTCAAAGCTCTCGATCATCGAACTCTCCTAATTTTACATCGTACGTAAAGATGATCTTTTAGAAATTATTACTTAAAATGTCAGCAGTGGTTTTTATCTAAGTGGCTCTCAAAACCTTATTGTTAAATTGTGGATTCATAAAGTAGTTAGGCATTTAAAATCATCTCAGATAAGTAAACTATAGATTTTTTCTTATTTATAGAAAATAAACGTTTACATCAACTATTATTATTTGGATATTCACAACTGAAGTATTAAAATAACCATTTTTATTACAGGCCTGTAGATTAGCGATTTTTTAGGAAGCATTTCAGAAAATGAATCTTTTCCTCTAGGTATTCTCGACCAACTGCGTCTTGACTCTCGTGACGCAATATTATGATCAAGTTACATGCTTGTAAGTTAGCAAGTTCTTATTGCCAACTCATGAGGTAATATAATAACCATGTTACAAGCTTAGGAAGCGTTTCCACGTAGTATTCATCAACGGAATCGCTCTCAATGTGGACCTCATGACGCTTTATAATAATCTAATAATAGCCATATAGATCAGAACGTTCTTTCTCTCAATATAGAGAGCAAACGCGTCCTCCAAGTATTAACAATCCGGCCCTCGATATGTCAAACTCATATTCTTATTACTTACAATATATTCTTAAATATCTCATATTCTTATTGTTAGTCATTTGAATAAGAGATGTAAAGAAAAAATACCAATATTAAAATATGAAGTATTTTACCTGAATTTTATTTACAAGTTTGGTTTTATTATTGAATATATTTTAGTTACAAGAGTCGGACTTTTTTTTTTATAGCTATCTTATTTTTATTCCTTATTTAGGGTATTGCAGTGGAATAACTTCTGACTTTTTGGCCTGAGTTTTTTTGTTTTGTTGTTTTTTTCGTTCGAGGGATACTCTCATTTAGAAATGAGGTGATCTGAATCGATCTTATAAAAGATCGGTCTTTTTTACACGATGAATCTCCAAGGGCCGATCATTTCAAAGAATCGATCTCCAAGGGCCGATCTTTTTAAAAAATCTATTTCTAAGGGCTGATCTTTTAATGAATCGATCTCCAAGGGCCGATCCATTCAAAGAATCGATCTCCAAGGGCCGATCTTTTTAAAAAATCTATTTCTAAGGGCTGATCTTTTAATGAATCGATCTTCAAGGGCCGATCTTTTAAAGAATTGATCCATCTAGAATACCGTAGAATAAAGTGTTTTCTATTTCAAATATTCAAACACTTAATCTCACCTCTTGTTACTCTATCTCGTTTCTAAAGAATTCTCATTAATTTAACTGAGGAAGATATGTACAGAACAGTGTCCTGTGCACATTAAAAGTAACAGACTTTTAATACATAACATTGTATAACGACTCATTACCTTCCGTTTCTCCAACTAGAAGGTAACATAATAAAAATAAGGTTTCAAACTGTGCTCTTAATTTGTATAACCATTTTTGTCTATTTTTATTATTTTATTCTATTTTTTTTCTGATTTGATAAACATCCATATATTTCTATATGATGGGACAGCAGTAGTCTCATTATATATTACTTTTGATGAAAAATAGTCTCAAATATTTCTACTTTTAGGTTAAAGATATATTTTTCATATTATCAAGTATTCAAATCGACTTACTTAGGTCGATTCGTAGTAGTGATGGGCAATTCTCGAATGAGCTTCGATTAAAATCCAAATGAAACACGAATGCCGTAGGTAATTGTAAGTAATCGTGAAATTATCCATATCGAAGATCGATCCATATCGTAGATCGATGTTCTGAGGCTAGAAGATCGATCTTTTGAATTGTTCTGAATATGGCGATCTTTTCATTTCGAATCGGATCGATTCAAAAGATCGATTCATATACGAGAATCGCCCTACGCTACTCTCATTGCACCAATTGTAAGAGGGAAGGGATTATTAGCTGTTCAATAGGTGTATTTTGAAATCACGTTATTATGGAGTAGATTGATACGCCTTTACAGTTCAATGATAGTGACACTTATTCAGATTGGAAACATTTCGTAAGGTTTTACTGTTGTCAAGAAGAAAGTGATTTGGAGAAGACACGGAGTTAAGATGAGAGTAGAGAGAGAGAGAGAGAGAGTAATCAAATTCTAATCTGCTAAAAGGTAGAGAGAGGAAGTGTTAGTAGGTGGTTAAGGATAGTGTAAGGAGTCCAAGGATCGTGTAGAACCAGGTACAAGTCCTGTAGGACATGATTCGAATGGATCGCCTAGAATCCAACCCACTTAGTGCCGAATGCTTCTACACTTTAAAATCCTCTAACTTAAAGGAGTCGATTTCTTTTTTCTTTTTTTTTTTTTTTCAAGCCAATTTAACCACGTGGGTTATTGTTGCATATTGAAATTTGCTAAGTGATAGATTATCAAAACCAGAAGTTAGTGCAATAGAAGAAAAATAAAAAATCGATTAATCAGGAAAATTCAATTAATTGATGGAAAATTAAATAAGTACTTTGAGGTTGCTGGCAGAGAAGGAACTGGACGTATTCCATTTTACTTAAGGTCATCCTTCTCAGCCAGCAACCTCAAAGTACTTTGAAATATGGCTCGTCAAGCTTCTGCTGGTGTCGAAAAGTGGCATAACATTACAGCTCTGAGGAAGGTAGCAGGAGCTCCTGAAAGCGCTCGGCATGAAAATAAAAATTGATTGTTTGGAGGAACTGTACGTATTTATTTTACTTTTTCTGAAAATTAAATGTGCTAAATAATAATAAAACTAGTTAACAAAATCAAAGTAAATAAAAAATAGAGTTAATTTAAAATGCTTCTTTTTAATTAAGCTTAATTTTATTTATAAATAAAAATACGAATTTATTCGTACTTTATATATTTCTAAATACGAATATAAATAAATTCGTATTTATAAGTTTGAATACGAATTAATTTGTATTCACTTATATTAAATATAAAAATACAAATAAAAGTTTATTCCCAAATTTTCCTGCGAATACAAATAAATTCACAGAAAAAATTGTTAATATTCACAAAAAATGTGAATATTCACCAAAAAATCAAAGTATTACAATAAAATTCATAATAAAATATATGAATACAAATTTATTCACAAAAAAAATCGCAAATAAATTATGAATTTATAAAAAAAAAAATCTAGGCGCTGATAACCTAGACGTTAGTGCCTTAAAAAAAATCACCTTCAATAACTTTCCTAATATCATCTTATCGTAAATACGACTAAATTCATAATTTGTTTTAATGGACCCCCAGATTCTCGATGGACTAAAAAACAAATGGGAAAATTAAAAAAAAAATTAAAATAAAATAAAATCACCTTTAATAACTGTCTTAATATCATCTTATCGTAAATACGACTAAATTCATAATTTATTTGCGAATTTTTTTGTGAATAAATTTTTATTCAGAAATTATAGTGTGAATTAATTTGTATTCATATATATTAATGTGATTTTTTTTTAATTCATTTGATTTTTTGTGAATATTCACATTTTTCTGAATATTTACAATTTTTTCTGTGAATTTATTTGTATTCGCAGGAAAATTTGCGAATAAAATTTTATTTGTATTTTTATATTTGTTATACGTGAATACAAATTAATTCGTATTCACACTTACGAATACGAATTTATTTATATTCGTATTTACAAATATATAAAGTAGGAATACATTCTTATTTTTATTTATAAATAAAATTATGCCCATCTCTTCGTATGAAAGACTGCCGTTTCATAATTTCTTTTAGTTTTTCACCGAAACGAAGCAAAAACGAGATACTCGTATATGTCAACTGACTTTTTTTCTTTCTTTTTCATCCTGCGTCGATTCCCGAAGTTTTGCCGTTTATTTTGGGGACACCCTGTATATACCATGCGAACACTATAATCCTTTGTGGAGAAATATATTGAAGTCATTGATCTGGCGAGGGAATTTTAATGAAATAAAGATTCTTATTGTATTCAATGAGTGAGACAGTCTAATCTACGGGGGTTTACTGAAGAACTTGAGGAGTTGTTGAGGGATTGTGGGAGTATCTCGAAGCTAGTTGGGTTGATATAGAGAGCTATTAGGCTAAAACTAATCTAGTTTATCTGTTTGGTTCCATGTCCAGCTAGCCATCACTCATGAAGCCAATAACCAATAGCTAACTACAGCTCATCTCTCTAGATCCTTACCATTATCTCTCTCATTTACAATACTATTAACAGATGTATTAATCTGCAATTCTCACGTATTTATCCTTCTCTCGACATAAAATATCCCTCAGCCGGCCATCTCTTATAGTTATAGCTAATCTTCCTAACCTAAGTTATATATTATTATCGCTCAAGTTACAATAGTATTATGAGGCTTATTCACCCACAATTCTCACATGCACATTTATCTTTTACTCGAATTAAAATATCTTTCAGCTCGCCATATTTTATACAGCTATAGTTCATCTTTCCATCACAGAGGAACAAGTTACACAGACACACAAAACAAAAAGTGATCATTTCCAAAGACAGCATTCATTTATTCTTATGTATTTCGACAGGCTCAATCCGAATCCGGAGTCCGTTTCGCCCCAGCAGGTCAGGTTTTGCAAAAAATGAATCAGCAGAATAGACATATTTGTCCTTGAAACGAACTTGATTTTGTGACTATGGGGTCAAACAGATCTCAGATTCGAATACAGCGACCCTCAAAAACACGGAAGCTCTATTTATTTATTACGATTTCATACGAAATTTGACCTTCAAATGCTCTTAAACCTGGCGTGCTGGGGCGAAACGGACTCCGGATTCGGATTCAGCGTGTCGAAATAAATAAGAATATGTGTATGGTGTCTTTGGAAAATACCACTTTTTTTGTGTGTGTGTCTGTGTTATTATCGCCATCATTTACTAGAGTATGATCCGATGTATCAAACTACAAGTCTCAAATACACAAGAACGTTTTACTGGAAATAACATATCATTCAGCTCGCCGTATCTTATACAACCATAGATCATCTCTCCATCACAGAGCTTCTTATTATAATTGCCAAAGTAACAATAGTATTAACACAATTATCACATACATATTTACCTTTTACTAGAAGTAAATCGTATATGTGCGCGTGTAAATATACACGAACGAGAAAGGTTCGCAGTGAATCCTAAGGGGCTAACTAGTTGGAGTGAGAATGAAGAGCTCTCTTAGAAGCCTAGATTTAGGTAGGAGAGTTGGCCTAGCCAGAGTTTCAGCGGAGAAAAGAGCGAGTGGCCATTTGGACTAACTTGGTTAGAAGTACAATGCTCCCCGGATCCTTTGGAGCTCCTTCGACGTGGTCAGCCTCCATCTTCACTCAAACCACCTAACAACATCAAGTTCTACACTAGCAACAACATACTGCCCTGCTAACGACGTCAAAGCAGCCTCGTGCCTGGAGGCTAGGATGAGATCACGCCAGGGAAACCCACGTGTCATTGGTATTATTTTAAATTAAAAGATAACTCGGCGATAATAGCCCATCAGTCGATACGCCTCAAATACTAAAAAGATCGACTATCAGAAACTGCGTCATCTCAGCGCGTTTCCATCTATATCCTTAGTGGCATTAGTAAATAAATGCAGTTTTTCGTAAAAATTGCGACACAACCTTTCAACTAAACGATTGAGAAATCGATTAAATTTTACTCATGACTAATCAATCATGGGATAAAATATTACCAGAATTAATCAAGATTAACCTATTCTCGTTAATCATTAGTCATAAATCATATTTATCATCGGAATCATTTTTACTCACATGTGAAATTAGTCATCAATCTATCCAATAATGTTCAATCATTGACAGTCTGCAGTAATGATTTACATCACTTTGTTGTAAATACTTTCGGTGCTTGGCTAAAGCTACTTGTTTACACATAAACATTGGGGATTAGAATTCCTTCATGCAGCAGTTCTGTTTCATTTTTTGAACTGACTGTTCAAAAGATAGAATTGTTCAGAACACTGAACGAGTAAAATATTGAGCCTTGTGCTTTAAAAATGTGATTATTGGTGTAATTATTATTACTATTACGCTCAACACTGAACTTATCAGTCAAAACCTTTTTTATAGTAATTATTTCGATTTTTATTTAAGTTCATCGTCAATCATAAATCTACTTTTTTAGTCTTTAATCATCAATTAGCGTCATTAATCGTTAGTCTTTGGCCAAAGGCTCTTTTAATCACTAATCAGTAATCACAAATCATTGATATAGAAGTAGTTAGGTGTTAATCATGCAGAAATATGATTAATCAATCATCAATCGTTACTCACATCCCGATCACTCGTTTAATCATTAGCCATTAGTTACAAAAATAATCACAGTTGCCCCTCCTCCGTTTTGATCCACCATACTGTTATCCTTCAAAATTGAATTGAATTCTCTAAATCATTCATAGTGTGAAGAAATAGAGAGAAGAAAGCCATGGGACGTGCTATCACTTTTATTCAAACTTATCTCGTTAACTAGAGAAGCGGAAGTCAGTGTGTGCTTGAGAAACCTATCAAAAGTTGCCCCAGGGAATCGTGGCCCACAACCATGAACAAGCAAGTATAATTACTTTAGCCTCCTACAAATAACCTAAGGAGGTGAGGTGTATGTATCTAGGTATCTTCCTTTATTTCCAACCACCAGTTTATATTTGACCTGTCTCTCAGCAGAGATATTGTTCTCCAGTAAATATACCGTAGCTTCTACTCTCTCAGCCGTTCCATTTCCCTCCTGCATCTACAACATCTACAACTGAATATTAAATAAAATTGTGCAATTAAATACACATTCGATTTTTTTTTTTTTTTTTTTTTTTTTTTTATTTAATATGTTTATTTAACATCTGTACAATATTTAAGTACATTGGTTAAGTATGATCAGTATATACAGGATCTTATTTATGATCTCACATAATGAAATTAAAAAAAAATAAATAAATAAGTAATGATGATAATATATACAAAAATTAATTACAAATAAATAAATAAAAAGAAAAGAAATATGAGAAAAAAAAATATATATGATTAATAAAGAAAAAAGCGAAACAACAACATAAAATAAATTACTAATGATAAAGAAAAAAAAATTATAACAAAAAAAAAAAAAAAATTAATAAATAAAGGACTTTGGAAGAAGCCAATCAATATTGACACTTCCTAATTGAGAGATTTTATTTGTCCTTTAATTACATAATTGATCACGAGGCCAAGATCTCTTTAGCCTCCTAGGAGGGTTTTTGGGGTGGGATTGAGAGGAGAGGGATTGAGCTCTGGGATTGGGATGGGAAGATAGTTTAGAGTGAAAAGTTAGGAATCGGGATTTTGCAAGTTCTTGAACGAAAGGGATGTTGAGGTCATTATGGAGGGTTTTATTGGAAACGTAGAAAGGAGCATTAACTATTTTGCGTAAGACTTTGGATTGGAATGCCTGTATTCTCTGTATATTTGAAGTTTTGGTTGTTCCCCATAGTTCAAGTCCGTACGTCCAAATAGGTCTGATGATGGTTTTGTATATAGTGAGTTTGTTCTGTGTTGTCAGTTTTGATGAGGGTCCCAATAGTCGTCTTAAGAGTCCATATCTCCTGTTCAGTTCCTGTCTTTTCAGTCGGGTGTGTGGGTTCCAAGTGAGTCTACTGTCCAGTAATAATCCCAGGTAGCGCACCTCATTGGATATAGGGAGTTCGTGGCTGAATATGCAAACAGGAGGACAAGTCCTCTTATTAAGGGTGAATGTTATTTGGCTGCATTTCTCTGGATTCACCTTGATTTTCCACCTGTTGCACCAATCCTCGACAGACTCTAGATGTTCCTGCAGGTGGGAGGAAGCAGTTTCAGGATCAGGGGAGGAGGAAAAAATAGCTGTATCATCAGCATAGGTAGTTAAGTGTGTATTTGGATGGGTAGGGATGTCGGAGGAGTACACAAGGTACAGGATAGGACCGAGGATACTTCCTTGCGGTACGCCGGAGAAGATTGGACGGGAATGAGACAATGTGGAACCAGATCTTACTTGGAAGGAGCGGCTTGATAGGTAGGACTGTAGGATTAGGAAGTATGTGTGGGGAAGTATACGCCGTACTTTGTATAATAACCCCGGGTGCCAAACACGATCGAACGCACATTCGAATAACGTAATAAGTAGGGAACGGATATTACTGTATTCCCATATATTTTTCTGATTCGTAAATCGTAAGTGTTGATATATACACGCAAGTTGGTAAAATTACAGAGAGATACAACAACAAAGTAAAAATCAGTTATACATAAAATATCGGAAACACAAAAAGATTCCAAATATAGATATATAAAAATTTATTTTGGAAAACAAAACTTAGATTGTGTGAATTGGATTGCTCACTAGTCAGTTAAAATCATAGAAATAACTAAAACAAAAAACACCATTGTGTAAATTAACACGAGACTAATAAAACTGTGATCGTAATGGTACAACTAATTCTAAATTTGTTTTAAAAATATTAACATATTTTTTAACATGGGAAATAAATATATAAATAAGTTAAAAGATAAAATACACGACATCAAACATATATGTGGCTTTGAATTTTGGCCAGGGAATCTGAAAGATTGCTGCAGCCATGATTCTTAATTGTTGTTCCGGAAAGCACTTTCAGGCTCTATATTAGACACGAAGATTCTATTTGAATTAGACGTGAACCAACATAAGGCAGTCAATGAGGAGAAATTTTATGAAGATTGAAACCCATATTTTGAAGATAAATATAAAATGCACAAATTGGAAGGAATAGCACTTATGTTTACTGCTCCCGGCACCATCACGGAATTTATCCAAAAATGTGCCACAAAATTCAAAATCAATCAAGAATTCCTACTAAAAATCAGCATACAATCCTGAAGGACTCAATTAACATGAAGAATTACCACCTCTACAGATGAAAAGACGGATATGATAAACTAAACATGATTTTAAGTTAAAATGTAGTGAATAAAATAAAATAAATAGACCACTGAAGCGGTAACGACTAAGGCATGCTTTCTTCCCCAACCAATAATAAAATAATAATAATAATAATAAACATTCTTTTTTAAATCATTGCCTATTATTAGATTAGTCGCCCAAAGTGGTCAGCTACCAGATTGGTCTCTCTCTCTCTCTCTCTCTCTCTTCTTAAATTTAATATAAACTTCATTGACGAATAAATAATATGTGTATGTGTAATAAGTCATCCATTTGAGAGCCTCCGTTGTTACTCAAGGAGAGGATAAAGCAACATGTAACAATTGTAGACAATGAAGATAACTCTTCTGGGTCTTCCCGTGGTCTAGTGGCTAACGCTTTAGATTCATATGCGGGAGATGGTGAGTTCGATTCCCACCGGCTCATCACACGGCTCGTTGGAAAAATCCTCGCTGCCCTGGATGTCGGTGCTAATGACGTCGATGCGCCCTAAAAAAATATAAAATAAATAAATATATAAAAAATAAAATAAAAAAATTAAACTCTTCTAAGTAACGTCTATTCACATACGTTTGAGGATCGGTCATACTCTACTCACACATTCGTTTTTTAATGAATAAAACCGAAAAACCTACTTGCCTACTTGTGTAACGTGCCTCTAACAGTTAAACAGAGTGTATTATTTACAAATACATCATGACATGACTGAACATTTGAAAGAGGTTAGCCAATTGATATACAATATTTTTTAACATCTAAAACACAAACAGCTATATAAAAAGATTTAATTCTAGACTCTCAAGCTACTCCTGACACCGGAGGCAGAAGGCATTCCGGGCCCGGGGGTGGGGGGGGGGGACGGCTTTTGGTCGCATTGGTGAAAGGATTTTCTCTTAATCGTGGAAGACATATGTCCGTATATGTATGTATAAGTGCGTACGTACATGTGCATGTGTAGGAATATAATATGTGTTACACATAGTGCATATAAAGCAATGTATATGTATATGTTTTTGTGCAGATGCATATACATATGTAATTTAATTATATAGTATTGTTTAAATATATATAATATTCAACATGCATTATAACTGTTATATTAATTTGTAAAATACTCTTATTGTCATCTGAAAATAATTGTTTTTACGTTTTATTAAATGTTAATAAGAATAATAGCTGTTTTTAACTGAGAACAGATTTTTATAACTAACGAGCAAATCATCTCTGTTATGTCGCTCGAACATTAAATAGATAAATATTAACACACATCATTCACGTTATGTCTCCATTCCGACGGCTTCCGTTCAGTGACATAATTGTTCCGTTCCGTCGAGTATTAGTGACATATTTTTGGTGACTGATGCTAGACAAAACTGACGCAACGGAGGCGTGACGTGATTGATATTTGTGAATAGGCCTTTATTATTTTAAAAAATACGAAAATGTATTGAATTTAACATATTTTTCGATAAACCGGATTTTAGTATAAGTTGCAAGGAGAAAAAACGTTGCTCCTCTAAGAAACGACGTTGTGGTTTGAAACAGACGCAGGGCTAAAGCAACAACAGTCTTGTCCAAGTAGTATGCAATTAGGAAGAAGGACACAAACCTGCTATGAGACCCCTGCTCTATTACCAGCTTAGGGTTTAACCCTAATAATCCTCTTGCAAGCTCCATTCATGGTACCTCTAAGCCTCCTCTATTACTAACTAACATTAGGACCCAAAAGCAGCTAAATAGCTGTTTCATGTGCATGTGAATTGTCGGTAAGAGACAGCTACCCTCCATGCCCTTTTTTCTCGTGTTTTAGCGCGGTTCCTCCCTCCCTTCATTATGAGGAACCCCGCTTATGAGGTTGATCTCATGAAACAATCCGGAAGTGCCGACTAGAAAATTTCGCGTTTCAGAACCCCTAGAGACCAAAAATAACGGTGGTTAAAATTTGTATATATATATATATATATATATATATATATATATATATATATATATATATATATATTTGTCTGTTCGCGGATTTCTGGCGTCCCTAATGGTCCGATTTTGATGAAATTTGGTACAAAAATCCGTCGTCCAATTTAAAAGGTCAAGTTCGTTACAAGCAAAATCCGCCCACTAGAAGATGGCGTTTGGGGCGAAATTCGCGCAAAAAAAAATCGTAACGCTTACATTTTTGAGTTCATATGGTTGTAAGTACTCGTTTTATAGGCTTCTTGGGTTAGTAAAACGAATTAAACCATTTCTAAGGATAGCTTTAACCGTTTCTGAGAAAATCGGGAAAAAATTTGTTAAATCAAGTTTTTGGTTTGGTTACTTAGAATCATGGGATCCAGCTGAAACATTTTTTGCATGTTTGAATTTCATCAAAACTAACATGTTAAACTTTTGGTTACGATTGGAGTTATGGAAAGGTTAGAATAAAATATTTCATGAACAGACATGAAAAGTTTTGGGAACTTCGTATAATTTCATTAATATCTCGAACACGGTAGGGAAATCGTGATAAGTGGATAGAAATTATTTGAAAGCTTTATAAATTCTCTACAAAAAAGACTCTGAAACAATTTTTGATTAGGTGAAGTAATCGGAGAAATAAGTGCTTAAACTTTGAAGTAATTGATTTCGTTTTCGGAACTGTTCTTTTTGTCTGTTTTTATTCCTTGTTATTTTTTAATTGCTTATAGTTGGATAATGTATTTGACAATAAAACAGATTAGGCAAAATAAGAAAAACAATTCATTATTAGAAATATAGCTTGCCAAGAGAAAGAGATTCGATGACGTCTTTTGAATATTTTCAATTGCCTTCATGCTGTTGATTTTTTTTATTTTATTTTTTAATTGATTTTATTTGTAGAATTATTACTATAGTAAAAGAATACAGGAATATGTGAAAATTTTTGATATTTTCCAATTCATTGAAACGTATGAAATGAAGTATCGGTAGAAGAGGATTCTAGGGTCTGGCGGACCCGACCAGGTAAAGTCATAAAGCCCTTTGAACAAAGGCCGAGGAAGATATTATCTGTTTCTATTGTAAGCTTTTCAAATGACAATAGGGATATGAACAGGAACCGCGCTAAGATGATGCAGTTACTGCGAGTCGGACTTTTTATTTTAAAGCGCATCAATCTTTAAGATTGAGATGGAGATAGTTAGCCTTTGAGGTGATGAGTGGGATGGTTGGGATTCGGCTAGGAGAAAAAAACGTCAGATCTTTTCTAGTACAAATCTATATTCGACGTTTAGGCTACACTTTGGCCTTCTTAAGCTAAAACAATATACACAATCACAAGTGAAAATAATCAAACAGTAAGAAACTGTTTGGGCACAAAAGATCTTTTAGGTCGAGTTGCCTCAGGGGCCCTGATCATATCTAAGAAACCGTCTAAACATCAAGACAGTGAATTAAGAACCAGAAGAAGAATATTATTTTTCTTTTATAAATGCACAGTAGTTATTATACAAAATGTGGGAATCAGTAAGTATAACTATTAGCAAAGGTTCAAAGTATAACAAAATGCAGAGAAACATAAGCCAAAGGCAAAAAGGAAAACAAGCATGAGCAAATATAATTTTAATTTGTTATGAAAAAAACAATATATTCATTTTATGTGAAAAACCTAGTTTATAATAATGTATTCATTTTTAAGCTGAAAAAGCCTACCAAAGTTTAGCCGAAACGTCCAATATAGATTTGTGTTTGAAAATCTGATGAGTTTTTCTCCTAACCAATTTCCAACCATCCCGTGACTTCAAATCTCTTTGATTATTAATGCTACAGATTATAGAGACAGGCATATCATTTTATAAATTTACTATTGTTAATAACTAATATTAAACTTTAATGTGATATATTCTTAATTTTAATGTTTCAAAATTTTATATTATTTTATTTGAAGTATTAAATCTTATATATTATAGTTTATTCAGGGGTTCCGTGGATTATAATATATATATATATATATATATATATATATATATATATATATATATAAATATATATATACATATATATATATATATATACATATACATATACATATACGTATGTTAAATCGAATGTCATTTGTTTTGGCTACGAGTCAAGACAGAAAGAGTTTGGAAGACTGAATGTTATTTTGTTGCCATGTGCTATACGTCACCATCCTGATACACTCATGTTGTCACGAAATGTACACAATAGCAATGAATAGGGCTTAAAATATGTAAACGAATGAAAAAAATCCATAAGTTTGGATGCGGAAGATTGTAAGGTTTGATTTGAGGTTGGGTATGGTTTGGAGCCCTACAGAATTCGCCTCATTGAGCTTAGGGGAAGTTTGGATGAGGATAAGCAGGAGGGGAGAACCGCAGAAAGGTTAGGGAAACTCGACTTGACACAACAATCAAATACCTTCCTCACCCCCAACCTCCTGGCACGGAGCTCCCACCACCTTACAACAGCAACCGACGCCTTAAGCTCTCAAACACCGCCTCCTTCTAATCCGAAAATGCTTCCCTAAAGCTGCATCTGCCTAATAGTGTTTCCATCTCAGCACTCCGTCTTCCTTTACTCCCCCTCCTCACAAATACCAAATACTAATGTAATCAACTCAGGGCAGTCTTTGTCGTATTTCCTATCCTGTAATGGAATAATGCTGGATAATGAGTTGGATAATAAAGTGGGAAGAGTTCTTAACGAAAGCTTTCAGCTTTCCTTGCTCCCACCGAAACGAGAGTATAATTGGTTATGAAGATGTTTAAATATTAGAGGATTTCCAACGAAATATTAAAAAAAAATTATTAGGCTCTCTTTATTCTGAAGGAATTCTGTTGTCCCAGCGGATCCTCAAGTCTTTTCATAATTGGAATTGAATTCCCGTGTTGTCTAATGGAAAGACATAAACGGATCCAAACATATGCAACCAGTTCAATAATGTCATTCAATAAGCAGAATCTAATTAAAAGGGTACATGCTAATGCATGTGCATCCCACTAGAGCTCCTTCAACAAAGAGAAACCTCAGCAATACCACATGACACATCAAAATGTACCATTTATTTCCCAATTTTATTGTTATAACCAGCTCTCTTTATGAAATACATCAAATAAGTTGACTCAGCTAGATCATTACACGCAGAGATCTAGTCTAAAATTCATGATTTTGAACAACGAAATGCTTGTTGACCAACAAAATCCGAACATCGGAAAACTGTTTTTAGACGAAATATGATGAAAATAAAAGTAGCGCATACAATTTTGCGTTAATGGGGTTCCCCAGTTGTAATTGTTATAGATATTTGGAGTTTTGAAATAACCTTCCAATGGGAAATCTTCAGCCATTTTCGAGAAACGTTGGAAAACTAGAATTCCCATGAGCCATTTATGCCTTGATTGGAGTGACAGATTTTTGTACCATCACCGGCAGGACCTGACCTGGCGAGGGGACGCCCAACGAAATCGCAGACTGTTTACAGTGAACTACGGATATTCCATGACATGAGCTTGTGGGCGAGGGTCTGTCTTTGCGGTGAGACCAGACCGACCAGACCCTCCAAGCTCATGGACCCTTTGGTCCCAAGGGCCCATGATTCCGGAAGGCCCTCACCCAACCTGACCGGCATCATACCGGAATAGGGCCACTACTACCACCCCAATCATTATAAGTTTTTAATAATAAGTATTTAAAGAAGGCTGATTTTATGAAGTAAACAGTTTAGGAATTAATTTTAATGAAATGTGTGCTACTTAATTGTCAACATAATGCAGGCTAGCGTTTTACCGCAATCGTTATGGACAAATTGGTCACCAGTGAAAGATGGATAGCAACCTTTTCGTTGTATTTTCTAAGTTTAGGTTTATAATTGTTTTTCTTGTTGGATATATATGCAAAACTCTGGGTGTTCATGCATGGGTGTATATGCATTAGTAAATAAATGCAGTTTTTCGTAAAAATTGCGACACAACCTTTCAACTAAACGATTGAGAAATCGATTAAATTTTACTCATGACTAATCAATCATGGGATAAAATATTACCAGAATTAATCAAGATTAACCTATTCTCGTTAATCATTAGTCATAAATCATATTTATCATCGGAATCATTTTTACTCACATGTGAAATTAGTCATCAATCTATCCAATAATGTTCAATCATTGACAGTCTGCAGTAATGATTTACATCACTTTGTTGTAAATACTTTCGGTGCTTGGCTAAAGCTACTTGTTTACACATAAACATTGGGGATTAGAATTCCTTCATGCAGCAGTTCTGTTTCATTTTTTGAACTGACTGTTCAAAAGATAGAATTGTTCAGAACACTGAACGAGTAAAATATTGAGCCTTGTGCTTTAAAAATGTGATTATTGGTGTAATTATTATTACTATTACGCTCAACACTGAACTTATCAGTCAAAACCTTTTTTATAGTAATTATTTCGATTTTTATTTAAGTTCATCGTCAATCATAAATCTACTTTTTTAGTCTTTAATCATCAATTAGCGTCATTAATCGTTAGTCTTTGGCCAAAGGCTCTTTTAATCACTAATCAGTAATCACAAATCATTGATATAGAAGTAGTTAGGTGTTAATCATGCAGAAATATGATTAATCAATCATCAATCGTTACTCACATCCCGATCACTCGTTTAATCATTAGCCATTAGTTACAAAAATAATCACAGTTGCCCCTCCTCCGTTTTGATCCACCATACTGTTATCCTTCAAAATTGAATTGAATTCTCTAAATCATTCATAGTGTGAAGAAATAGAGAGAAGAAAGCCATGGGACGTGCTATCACTTTTATTCAAACTTATCTCGTTAACTAGAGAAGCGGAAGTCAGTGTGTGCTTGAGAAACCTATCAAAAGTTGCCCCAGGGAATCGTGGCCCACAACCATGAACAAGCAAGTATAATTACTTTAGCCTCCTACAAATAACCTAAGGAGGTGAGGTGTATGTATCTAGGTATCTTCCTTTATTTCCAACCACCAGTTTATATTTGACCTGTCTCTCAGCAGAGATATTGTTCTCCAGTAAATATACCGTAGCTTCTACTCTCTCAGCCGTTCCATTTCCCTCCTGCATCTACAACATCTACAACTGAATATTAAATAAAATTGTGCAATTAAATACACATTCGATTTTTTTTTTTTTTTTTTTTTTTTTTTATTTAATATGTTTATTTAACATCTGTACAATATTTAAGTACATTGGTTAAGTATGATCAGTATATACAGGATCTTATTTATGATCTCACATAATGAAATTAAAAAAAAATAAATAAATAAGTAATGATGATAATATATACAAAAATTAATTACAAATAAATAAATAAAAAGAAAAGAAATATGAGAAAAAAAAATATATATGATTAATAAAGAAAAAAGCGAAACAACAACATAAAATAAATTACTAATGATAAAGAAAAAAAAATTATAACAAAAAAAAAAAAAAAATTAATAAATAAAGGACTTTGGAAGAAGCCAATCAATATTGACACTTCCTAATTGAGAGATTTTATTTGTCCTTTAATTACATAATTGATCACGAGGCCAAGATCTCTTTAGCCTCCTAGGAGGGTTTTTGGGGTGGGATTGAGAGGAGAGGGATTGAGCTCTGGGATTGGGATGGGAAGATAGTTTAGAGTGAAAAGTTAGGAATCGGGATTTTGCAAGTTCTTGAACGAAAGGGATGTTGAGGTCATTATGGAGGGTTTTATTGGAAACGTAGAAAGGAGCATTAACTATTTTGCGTAAGACTTTGGATTGGAATGCCTGTATTCTCTGTATATTTGAAGTTTTGGTTGTTCCCCATAGTTCAAGTCCGTACGTCCAAATAGGTCTGATGATGGTTTTGTATATAGTGAGTTTGTTCTGTGTTGTCAGTTTTGATGAGGGTCCCAATAGTCGTCTTAAGAGTCCATATCTCCTGTTCAGTTCCTGTCTTTTCAGTCGGGTGTGTGGGTTCCAAGTGAGTCTACTGTCCAGTAATAATCCCAGGTAGCGCACCTCATTGGATATAGGGAGTTCGTGGCTGAATATGCAAACAGGAGGACAAGTCCTCTTATTAAGGGTGAATGTTATTTGGCTGCATTTCTCTGGATTCACCTTGATTTTCCACCTGTTGCACCAATCCTCGACAGACTCTAGATGTTCCTGCAGGTGGGAGGAAGCAGTTTCAGGATCAGGGGAGGAGGAAAAAATAGCTGTATCATCAGCATAGGTAGTTAAGTGTGTATTTGGATGGGTAGGGATGTCGGAGGAGTACACAAGGTACAGGATAGGACCGAGGATACTTCCTTGCGGTACGCCGGAGAAGATTGGACGGGAATGAGACAATGTGGAACCAGATCTTACTTGGAAGGAGCGGCTTGATAGGTAGGACTGTAGGATTAGGAAGTATGTGTGGGGAAGTATACGCCGTACTTTGTATAATAACCCCGGGTGCCAAACACGATCGAACGCACATTCGAATAACGTAATAAGTAGGGAACGGATATTACTGTATTCCCATATATTTTTCTGATTCGTAAATCGTAAGTGTTGATATATACACGCAAGTTGGTAAAATTACAGAGAGATACAACAACAAAGTAAAAATCAGTTATACATAAAATATCGGAAACACAAAAAGATTCCAAATATAGATATATAAAAATTTATTTTGGAAAACAAAACTTAGATTGTGTGAATTGGATTGCTCACTAGTCAGTTAAAATCATAGAAATAACTAAAACAAAAAACACCATTGTGTAAATTAACACGAGACTAATAAAACTGTGATCGTAATGGTACAACTAATTCTAAATTTGTTTTAAAAATATTAACATATTTTTTAACATGGGAAATAAATATATAAATAAGTTAAAAGATAAAATACACGACATCAAACATATATGTGGCTTTGAATTTTGGCCAGGGAATCTGAAAGATTGCTGCAGCCATGATTCTTAATTGTTGTTCCGGAAAGCACTTTCAGGCTCTATATTAGACACGAAGATTCTATTTGAATTAGACGTGAACCAACATAAGGCAGTCAATGAGGAGAAATTTTATGAAGATTGAAACCCATATTTTGAAGATAAATATAAAATGCACAAATTGGAAGGAATAGCACTTATGTTTACTGCTCCCGGCACCATCACGGAATTTATCCAAAAATGTGCCACAAAATTCAAAATCAATCAAGAATTCCTACTAAAAATCAGCATACAATCCTGAAGGACTCAATTAACATGAAGAATTACCACCTCTACAGATGAAAAGACGGATATGATAAACTAAACATGATTTTAAGTTAAAATGTAGTGAATAAAATAAAATAAATAGACCACTGAAGCGGTAACGACTAAGGCATGCTTTCTTCCCCAACCAATAATAAAATAATAATAATAATAATAAACATTCTTTTTTAAATCATTGCCTATTATTAGATTAGTCGCCCAAAGTGGTCAGCTACCAGATTGGTCTCTCTCTCTCTCTCTCTCTCTCTTCTTAAATTTAATATAAACTTCATTGACGAATAAATAATATGTGTATGTGTAATAAGTCATCCATTTGAGAGCCTCCGTTGTTACTCAAGGAGAGGATAAAGCAACATGTAACAATTGTAGACAATGAAGATAACTCTTCTGGGTCTTCCCGTGGTCTAGTGGCTAACGCTTTAGATTCATATGCGGGAGATGGTGAGTTCGATTCCCACCGGCTCATCACACGGCTCGTTGGAAAAATCCTCGCTGCCCTGGATGTCGGTGCTAATGACGTCGATGCGCCCTAAAAAAATATAAAATAAATAAATATATAAAAAATAAAATAAAAAAATTAAACTCTTCTAAGTAACGTCTATTCACATACGTTTGAGGATCGGTCATACTCTACTCACACATTCGTTTTTTAATGAATAAAACCGAAAAACCTACTTGCCTACTTGTGTAACGTGCCTCTAACAGTTAAACAGAGTGTATTATTTACAAATACATCATGACATGACTGAACATTTGAAAGAGGTTAGCCAATTGATATACAATATTTTTTAACATCTAAAACACAAACAGCTATATAAAAAGATTTAATTCTAGACTCTCAAGCTACTCCTGACACCGGAGGCAGAAGGCATTCCGGGCCCGGGGGTGGGGGGGGGGGACGGCTTTTGGTCGCATTGGTGAAAGGATTTTCTCTTAATCGTGGAAGACATATGTCCGTATATGTATGTATAAGTGCGTACGTACATGTGCATGTGTAGGAATATAATATGTGTTACACATAGTGCATATAAAGCAATGTATATGTATATGTTTTTGTGCAGATGCATATACATATGTAATTTAATTATATAGTATTGTTTAAATATATATAATATTCAACATGCATTATAACTGTTATATTAATTTGTAAAATACTCTTATTGTCATCTGAAAATAATTGTTTTTACGTTTTATTAAATGTTAATAAGAATAATAGCTGTTTTTAACTGAGAACAGATTTTTATAACTAACGAGCAAATCATCTCTGTTATGTCGCTCGAACATTAAATAGATAAATATTAACACACATCATTCACGTTATGTCTCCATTCCGACGGCTTCCGTTCAGTGACATAATTGTTCCGTTCCGTCGAGTATTAGTGACATATTTTTGGTGACTGATGCTAGACAAAACTGACGCAACGGAGGCGTGACGTGATTGATATTTGTGAATAGGCCTTTATTATTTTAAAAAATACGAAAATGTATTGAATTTAACATATTTTTCGATAAACCGGATTTTAGTATAAGTTGCAAGGAGAAAAAACGTTGCTCCTCTAAGAAACGACGTTGTGGTTTGAAACAGACGCAGGGCTAAAGCAACAACAGTCTTGTCCAAGTAGTATGCAATTAGGAAGAAGGACACAAACCTGCTATGAGACCCCTGCTCTATTACCAGCTTAGGGTTTAACCCTAATAATCCTCTTGCAAGCTCCATTCATGGTACCTCTAAGCCTCCTCTATTACTAACTAACATTAGGACCCAAAAGCAGCTAAATAGCTGTTTCATGTGCATGTGAATTGTCGGTAAGAGACAGCTACCCTCCATGCCCTTTTTTCTCGTGTTTTAGCGCGGTTCCTCCCTCCCTTCATTATGAGGAACCCCGCTTATGAGGTTGATCTCATGAAACAATCCGGAAGTGCCGACTAGAAAATTTCGCGTTTCAGAACCCCTAGAGACCAAAAATAACGGTGGTTAAAATTTGTATATATATATATATATATATATATATATATATATATATATATATATATTTGTCTGTTCGCGGATTTCTGGCGTCCCTAATGGTCCGATTTTGATGAAATTTGGTACAAAAATCCGTCGTCCAATTTAAAAGGTCAAGTTCGTTACAAGCAAAATCCGCCCACTAGAAGATGGCGTTTGGGGCGAAATTCGCGCAAAAAAAAATCGTAACGCTTACATTTTTGAGTTCATATGGTTGTAAGTACTCGTTTTATAGGCTTCTTGGGTTAGTAAAACGAATTAAACCATTTCTAAGGATAGCTTTAACCGTTTCTGAGAAAATCGGGAAAAAATTTGTTAAATCAAGTTTTTGGTTTGGTTACTTAGAATCATGGGATCCAGCTGAAACATTTTTTGCATGTTTGAATTTCATCAAAACTAACATGTTAAACTTTTGGTTACGATTGGAGTTATGGAAAGGTTAGAATAAAATATTTCATGAACAGACATGAAAAGTTTTGGGAACTTCGTATAATTTCATTAATATCTCGAACACGGTAGGGAAATCGTGATAAGTGGATAGAAATTATTTGAAAGCTTTATAAATTCTCTACAAAAAAGACTCTGAAACAATTTTTGATTAGGTGAAGTAATCGGAGAAATAAGTGCTTAAACTTTGAAGTAATTGATTTCGTTTTCGGAACTGTTCTTTTTGTCTGTTTTTATTCCTTGTTATTTTTTAATTGCTTATAGTTGGATAATGTATTTGACAATAAAACAGATTAGGCAAAATAAGAAAAACAATTCATTATTAGAAATATAGCTTGCCAAGAGAAAGAGATTCGATGACGTCTTTTGAATATTTTCAATTGCCTTCATGCTGTTGATTTTTTTTATTTTATTTTTTAATTGATTTTATTTGTAGAATTATTACTATAGTAAAAGAATACAGGAATATGTGAAAATTTTTGATATTTTCCAATTCATTGAAACGTATGAAATGAAGTATCGGTAGAAGAGGATTCTAGGGTCTGGCGGACCCGACCAGGTAAAGTCATAAAGCCCTTTGAACAAAGGCCGAGGAAGATATTATCTGTTTCTATTGTAAGCTTTTCAAATGACAATAGGGATATGAACAGGAACCGCGCTAAGATGATGCAGTTACTGCGAGTCGGACTTTTTATTTTAAAGCGCATCAATCTTTAAGATTGAGATGGAGATAGTTAGCCTTTGAGGTGATGAGTGGGATGGTTGGGATTCGGCTAGGAGAAAAAAACGTCAGATCTTTTCTAGTACAAATCTATATTCGACGTTTAGGCTACACTTTGGCCTTCTTAAGCTAAAACAATATACACAATCACAAGTGAAAATAATCAAACAGTAAGAAACTGTTTGGGCACAAAAGATCTTTTAGGTCGAGTTGCCTCAGGGGCCCTGATCATATCTAAGAAACCGTCTAAACATCAAGACAGTGAATTAAGAACCAGAAGAAGAATATTATTTTTCTTTTATAAATGCACAGTAGTTATTATACAAAATGTGGGAATCAGTAAGTATAACTATTAGCAAAGGTTCAAAGTATAACAAAATGCAGAGAAACATAAGCCAAAGGCAAAAAGGAAAACAAGCATGAGCAAATATAATTTTAATTTGTTATGAAAAAAACAATATATTCATTTTATGTGAAAAACCTAGTTTATAATAATGTATTCATTTTTAAGCTGAAAAAGCCTACCAAAGTTTAGCCGAAACGTCCAATATAGATTTGTGTTTGAAAATCTGATGAGTTTTTCTCCTAACCAATTTCCAACCATCCCGTGACTTCAAATCTCTTTGATTATTAATGCTACAGATTATAGAGACAGGCATATCATTTTATAAATTTACTATTGTTAATAACTAATATTAAACTTTAATGTGATATATTCTTAATTTTAATGTTTCAAAATTTTATATTATTTTATTTGAAGTATTAAATCTTATATATTATAGTTTATTCAGGGGTTCCGTGGATTATAATATATATATATATATATATATATATATATATATATATATATATATAAATATATATATACATATATATATATATATATATACATATACATATACATATACGTATGTTAAATCGAATGTCATTTGTTTTGGCTACGAGTCAAGACAGAAAGAGTTTGGAAGACTGAATGTTATTTTGTTGCCATGTGCTATACGTCACCATCCTGATACACTCATGTTGTCACGAAATGTACACAATAGCAATGAATAGGGCTTAAAATATGTAAACGAATGAAAAAAATCCATAAGTTTGGATGCGGAAGATTGTAAGGTTTGATTTGAGGTTGGGTATGGTTTGGAGCCCTACAGAATTCGCCTCATTGAGCTTAGGGGAAGTTTGGATGAGGATAAGCAGGAGGGGAGAACCGCAGAAAGGTTAGGGAAACTCGACTTGACACAACAATCAAATACCTTCCTCACCCCCAACCTCCTGGCACGGAGCTCCCACCACCTTACAACAGCAACCGACGCCTTAAGCTCTCAAACACCGCCTCCTTCTAATCCGAAAATGCTTCCCTAAAGCTGCATCTGCCTAATAGTGTTTCCATCTCAGCACTCCGTCTTCCTTTACTCCCCCTCCTCACAAATACCAAATACTAATGTAATCAACTCAGGGCAGTCTTTGTCGTATTTCCTATCCTGTAATGGAATAATGCTGGATAATGAGTTGGATAATAAAGTGGGAAGAGTTCTTAACGAAAGCTTTCAGCTTTCCTTGCTCCCACCGAAACGAGAGTATAATTGGTTATGAAGATGTTTAAATATTAGAGGATTTCCAACGAAATATTAAAAAAAAATTATTAGGCTCTCTTTATTCTGAAGGAATTCTGTTGTCCCAGCGGATCCTCAAGTCTTTTCATAATTGGAATTGAATTCCCGTGTTGTCTAATGGAAAGACATAAACGGATCCAAACATATGCAACCAGTTCAATAATGTCATTCAATAAGCAGAATCTAATTAAAAGGGTACATGCTAATGCATGTGCATCCCACTAGAGCTCCTTCAACAAAGAGAAACCTCAGCAATACCACATGACACATCAAAATGTACCATTTATTTCCCAATTTTATTGTTATAACCAGCTCTCTTTATGAAATACATCAAATAAGTTGACTCAGCTAGATCATTACACGCAGAGATCTAGTCTAAAATTCATGATTTTGAACAACGAAATGCTTGTTGACCAACAAAATCCGAACATCGGAAAACTGTTTTTAGACGAAATATGATGAAAATAAAAGTAGCGCATACAATTTTGCGTTAATGGGGTTCCCCAGTTGTAATTGTTATAGATATTTGGAGTTTTGAAATAACCTTCCAATGGGAAATCTTCAGCCATTTTCGAGAAACGTTGGAAAACTAGAATTCCCATGAGCCATTTATGCCTTGATTGGAGTGACAGATTTTTGTACCATCACCGGCAGGACCTGACCTGGCGAGGGGACGCCCAACGAAATCGCAGACTGTTTACAGTGAACTACGGATATTCCATGACATGAGCTTGTGGGCGAGGGTCTGTCTTTGCGGTGAGACCAGACCGACCAGACCCTCCAAGCTCATGGACCCTTTGGTCCCAAGGGCCCATGATTCCGGAAGGCCCTCACCCAACCTGACCGGCATCATACCGGAATAGGGCCACTACTACCACCCCAATCATTATAAGTTTTTAATAATAAGTATTTAAAGAAGGCTGATTTTATGAAGTAAACAGTTTAGGAATTAATTTTAATGAAATGTGTGCTACTTAATTGTCAACATAATGCAGGCTAGCGTTTTACCGCAATCGTTATGGACAAATTGGTCACCAGTGAAAGATGGATAGCAACCTTTTCGTTGTATTTTCTAAGTTTAGGTTTATAATTGTTTTTCTTGTTGGATATATATGCAAAACTCTGGGTGTTCATTTATAATTTAATTAATGCTATATTCCGAATACACCTTACGTGCAAAACATTTATTCTCAACTTCAGACATTCACGCGTTCTACCGTAGGAAAATACACAGGAGGCTGAATAACCCCATGCAAGGCACTCAAATTATTAAAAACAACATGCTCCCTTTAATTTACCAGGGCCTCTAAATGCTTACAGGTTTACTAGCTCGTATTATGATTTTTTTTTTTTTTTTTTTTGCGATTTACATATTGTCATAATTTTTGGAAAGTAAAGATGGAAAAAAGCCCGAAACCAAAAACGAAAGCCGAGATTCATTTTACTACTTTAATCCGATAAGCGGACATTTTTTCTAAGGAACTAAGTACTCCTCGACTTTATATAACCATTCCTTTTTACAGAAGGTTAACAACGAGTGAACGATAAAAGGATTCATTTAAATTGTGAGTAGTATTCTTAGCTGATGTAAAACTAAGCCTAAAGCCTTTTCTCTAACGGCTATTAATTTGCAATTCAATGTGTACTAATCGGGACAACGTCATCTTAAATGGAAAAAATCTAAAGTCACCTGAAACCGAACTACCATCAAACATCTACCAAACATTAATAGTGTATTTCATCCATAAATAAGAAGATATCTGCTATTTCGAAAGCCGAAATGTCCATATTAGCTTGATAATATTGCGTCCAAAATAAATGAAAAGTATGTCTTTATAAAGTAAGCCGATCCTCAGTGAAATCGTATTTTGGCTATTGTTGTCTTTCCAACTGCTGGTATTTTGCACTTTAATACGTACGTATTCGTATCTCATCAACCTTTGTCAAATATAAAGTAAATCATCGAAAAACGTCCATTGGTAAAAAATATTTGCCATATGAAAGAAATATGAACGGTCAACTAGCTTGACTACAGTTCAACGGTCAACAGACAACGGTTGCTGTTGTACAGCTCGGTCAGCTGTACACACATTTTTATCTTAACACGTTGACTGGCAACGACGATTTATCTCGTACATTGCGTTATTGCCTCGGACGCCA
This sequence comes from Gonocerus acuteangulatus, assembly GCA_946811695.1. NCBI lineage: Eukaryota > Metazoa > Arthropoda > Insecta > Hemiptera > Coreidae > Gonocerus > Gonocerus acuteangulatus. The sequence continues at coordinate 83,147,004 of OX328132.1, read as the reverse complement.
GCTACAAGACTGTAGTAAAGCAGTATTTACTAATGTGTTAATATTACAAGATGGCCCTCAAGGGTACGAACTAACTCGTAGTTGGCTTCCGTGAAGAACATTCTGTTACATAAACCAACTCGGAGATGGTTCAGACAACCATTTTATTTGTGCAATAAACAAATTTTATATGCTTTATGGTGATCATTAGGCACTGCAATTATAGTTTTTAATAAGAAAAATGATTAAATTAAAATGGCTTTCTCAACCGGAATCTTGGAAATGACTGTAACAGTCAATGTATTAACGCACTTCACATACTGCTGAAGCGTTATTTCAATTTGTATGTCGCAATTTTGACATTTAAATTTCTTTTTCAATTTCAAATGTTCATAATGCCTCCACATAGTTTCCTAATTGATCAGCTATGTAGAGGCGTGGTATTGCTGCCATTGAGAAAGCATTAATGTCAAAATTTGCTTATGGTCAGCTTTGTTGGAGATAGACGTTTTTTCAATGAAGGCATTGCTAGAAAAGATTGCCATTCAGAAAGCAATTATGTCAAAATTTGCTTGTGGTCAACTTTCTTGGAGCTAGGTGTTTGTCCAATAAAGGCATTGCTAGAAAATACTGCCAATGAGAAAGCAATTAAGTCAAAATTTGCTTATGGTCAACTTTGTTGGAGCTAATGTTTCCCCAATAAAGGCATTGCTAGAGAATACTGCCAATGTAAAAGCCAAAACGTTAACATTCGCCTAATTGGTCAACTAAGTTTATGGTTCTTATTGTTCTCCAATGTAAGCTTCATTTAAATAGAAGTCTGCCACAACATTTTAATTTACCTCGGTAGTCAACTATCTATGGGATTGGATGTTTTCCCATTTTAGACATTGATCACGAAGACAGCATGTAAACTAATTAAAATGTTACCATTTGCCCAGAACTTTAACTATTTTTTGAACCTCTGGTCATTCTTAAGTTCAGATATTGCTCAAAAAGACTGTCAATAAGCATTACTCTGTTAAATATGTTAATGGCTCTAGTCAATTACGACATTCACCATTATTGTCAAAGAAGGCTCATAATGATCAAGCTGAGTTAATAAGATTTATTCTGAGCTCTTCGTTTTTACTTACTTTTCATTACTAAAAGGATGGCTCAAATAGTTATTTGAGTTATTTATTCAGCTATGAAAATCTCTGATATGTGATAAAGCTATTTCCATTTCAAATCATTTACAGAGCTCAGGAAAATTCTATATTTCTTCTTCAAGAAATGTTAGAGTAAATATATTTCCCTATGTAGAATCTGAATCGCGCGAAAACATATTTCTTTAATGAGCATAATTTGGATCATTTATTCCTTTTCCAAGAAAGGCAGACGGATTATATTAGCAACATTGCTAAAGGTAAATTTTCTTAAATTATAGGTTAGTAACATAGAAATACAAATAGGAAATCTTCAAAATTGATTTAATGAGAAAAATAATGTGTCGAAAATTGGCACAGAAAGGAGAAAAGCCTTCAATAAGTGAAGGCAATCATGTTGGCCCATTCTTCTCTAGAAGTTCGAATAATGGTATAGAATGTAAGGGGCAAGCTAACCTCTCAGGCTTCAATTAAACTCACCTAATCCTCTCAATCTCCAATATTTCTACCTTCAATTCTGAGTCTACGCGACTTTTCATCTCTAATATAATAAAGAGTGTCATTAATCAAAATTCTTTTCTTCAAAATTGTTTTTTGTTTGCTTTTAGATAAACACTCTGGCGTTCATCCAATAATGTCAACTGCTTCAAACAAAGCTCTACCAGCGTTTTCTTCAGATGTTATCCATTAGATATAGAAGATTATATATAAATAAAAATATTGAGAACATTAGGCTGATTCATGTGTAGGCTTCTCGAGATCCTTGGTATCTTATATTATTGGCCCCGTTGACGGTTCTGTGAACATTCAATATCTCACATTTCCAGAATATGACCAGATGTATGTGCTAAAGGCCCCGAAAGTCGGACACACAAAAAAAAATAATAACCAGATGTAATATGAATGTACCAAACTTTTGATGCGTTCATGTCATAGAGACGATAGAGGGTTTATGGCTAGGGTAGAAAAATATCTACGAAGTATCAGAGTCATCAAATATTTAGGATTGAATGTTCCCGATCAGAGGGATATATTTTTTTTTACGGCGCTTCGACGTCTAGGCCTTCATAGACAGACGGATATTCTGTGATATTTATTTATTCATTGCATTTACGAGCCCGCAAAGTAGCGATTTGCTCGTTATATTGTTACATTTTATTATAGGCACATTGGCCTATACTAAATTCTAATATCTAATGATAATATTCTTAAGAATACCATAATATTAACTTACAATACCACATGATATTAATTACAAATTGGATATATATTACATAATATGCTACTAATACTATTAACTTATAATATTAATAATTATAATATTAATAATTAAAATATTACCACTAAAATATATATTAATAACTTATAATACTAATACTAATACTAATAATACTACTACAATTATTTTAGCTTAAACATACTTATATTTCACATTGAGGTTTAATATATGTTCTTTATGTGAGCACTTTTAGTTCATCTGGCTGATAGTGGTTCATCATACCTTGCAATGATAATGAATAAATGTATTCAATAATAATTCATCTTTATATTTTATTATAAATGTTTTTGATTTTTAAATGCTGAATAATGGTGTCTATATGTGGGCTCTCGCATGTCGTGTGGTAAGTCTAAGTAGTCCCGTTCTCTGCAGTCTGTCAGTATGTGTTTTACTGTCAGTCTCACATTACAGATTCTGCAGAGTGGTTCGTCTTGTCGAGTCATTAGATGAGAATGAGTCAAGTGTGAATGACCTATTCTGAGCCTGGTAACTACAACTTCTTTTCTTCTTGTGTATCGATTTCTTGACGGCCAGGCACCTACGCACTCTTTTATCTCACGTAATTTATTGTCTGTAGTGTACGTCCATGTATTTTGCCATTTGTTTATAATATGTGTTGTAATCTGCAGGTAAGTGTCTTGTAACGTCATTCGGTCTTCGTCAGTTCCTAACCTTTTTGCTGCAATTTTTGCTTCTTTGTCGGCGTCAGTGTTTCCTGGGAAGTTTGTCGGATTCCTGTCGAGTGTATTGAGTCCAACATTTTGAGAGCGCTCGCACTATGCTATACAGCCGTAGTCCAGAAGTGACCTGGTATAAGCTCTTTACACTGTAAGCATAGACCATCTGTCAGCACCCCACTTCGTATTACTCAAAATCTTTAGTATGTTCAAGGATTCCTTGCACTTAATAGAGAGTTCTTTCAAATGGGGAAGCCATGTTAGTTTTGAGTCAAATATTAGCCCAAGAAATTTAATTGTGTCTGTTACCGGTAAAATAGAGTTTTTCAATTGGATGTTAGGAATCCTCAATCTTCTCTTTCTTGTGAATAAAATACACTTCGATTTTTCTTCGGAGAATTCGAAACCTGTAATTGAACACCAGTTTTCCAAGTTGTTTATTGTGTCTTGTAGTCTGTCTTGTGCAGTCTGTACATCTCTAAATGAACTATATATGAGTAAGTCATCAGCATATTGGCAACAATGTATTGTACTTGGGATGCAAGAACTAAGTGAGTTAATGGCAACATTGAAGAGTGTAGTACTCAAAACTCCTCCTTGTGGCTCCTCCTTGTGTGGATATTCTGTGAGGAAGTGTTTACGGTCTATTATGGTCGAAGTTCAAGAAAAATAGTAAGACAATAGAATAAACTGCCAGTTTTGTTGAGATTTAGGTAGAAAATGTTGAGTGCGACAATGAGAGAGAGGAAGTGAGATGCGCGAAAGAAAGAGATAGCGGGTTGTGGAAAAGAGTTTGGTCTTTTTGTGTGTGATTTGTTATGGTTTTTCCTAAACCAAAAATATTTCAGAAAATTGGGCTCATGCACATATCACACAGAAGATATAAAGTATACTTAAAATGCACTTGCACTGTGTTACGGACCATTGAAAAGTGCGCAACTAATTATAACATGTCGAGGGATTACTTATGATCTAAGGGTGGAAGATTAAGTATGGGCCACTTAAATGGTAATTTTGTAGGGCTAGAATGGTATGTCACCTACGATGCAGACATCTAGAGTCCCCTTGAGCCTTACGTTTCTAGAGAAACATACTCTACAGCTATGTAGACAAGATAGTAAAGGAGGCCTGTCCTGATGTTGGACCACATGCAGTTGATTTTGAAGATTCCTCGTTACATAAATACAAATATAGAGAAAATAAAGTATAATCAGAAATATGTGGGGCTTCTCCACATTCTTGGTATCCTATATTATTGGTCCTGTTTGCGGATCTATGTACATTCAGTCTCTCCCATTTCCAGAATATTACCAGTTGTTACATAAATTTATCAAACTTCCCACTCAAATGGTAATTCTGTTGAGCTAGAATGGTATGTCGCCTAGGATGCAGACCATCAGAGTCTCCGAGAGCCCCATGCTCTTAGAGAAACATACTCGATAGCTGGATAAGATAGTAGAGGAGCCCTGGTCTGATGCTGGACCACATGCAGCTGTCCATTCCCATCGTAAACCTTCTCCTGCATAGCTCTTAGCTCACTCCCTCTATCTCCCTCTCTATCCCCCTACCGCCCCCTCTTCCTCTCTCTCCCCCTCATCCCCTCTCCCCCTCACCTTCTCCCACTCCCTCTCTCTCCTCGTACTTCACCGTTGTACATTGAGGTTAAAAGAGGAAAATAGGGGAAGGATTTCATCAAACTATCAGTTAGTAGTAATGATTGCCAAGTTTTTTTTTGTTTTTTTTTTTCATAATTAGAGTATAGCCACCGTTTTGAAGACCAACGCAACAATCAACATTTTATAGGTTTATATATTTAGCTTGCTTATTTTCAAATCAAATTAACCCCGACGTGAGAGACCCATACATTTCTGTGTATATTATGTGAAACTGTTACTGGGCTTATGGGCCAATTTAATAGGTGTCAGAAACTTTTAAAGTATTTTTGCTGCCTCTCTACAGTCGTATATAGATGTGCGTACGTTTGTTCGATTTAATAAACGCACGGGCGTGTATTTGATTCTGGTAGTTAAATCACTGTAAGTACGAGTTAGTTTTTCCCTGGCCACTCACAAGTTGCGTCAGTGTAAATGATAATTCTGCTGTTCTATTTTCAATTATGATGCGTGGAATAAATAGTTTTAGGTGTGATCCTTTATCTGTTTGATTACACTTCCTTTATCTGCTTTAATATTTGGAGGCCTTACAAACATTACATAAAGTGATCCACAAAAAGGGCTCCAATGTTTACACACGATTAGCTTATGTGCATAAGGCTTCCGATTGTACTGGGTTCCGCAACATTATTTCACACGTTGGCCACCAACTAGTCGATCAAGTAGTTTTTTCAGTTGCCTATGATACCCACTTACCTTAATTACTACTGAATCTGGACTAAGAGAAATATTTGTACCTTTGTCAATTAATTGTTGAGCGTCAAAATTTGGATCAATATCAGAATAATAGGCCAGTCAATGAGTTCAACTCTCCTATTCCATAGACTTAGCTATTCCCTCTGAAATCGATGATTTTGGTATTCAATATCTAATCCTTTGTCAGTTGAGAGCGTAAATAAATCATATTTCTTAAGTAGGCGAATGATTCCTCTAGATGTCTTGCAAAGCCACTTCGATGCTTCATTGAAACTACTATACTATCTACATTTAAACAAATCTCATCTAATTCAATCAACCCCACGGTATTTTTCAATTACTTTACTCGGCAATCACAAACGTACGACAACTCGTAGGTATTTATGCACCATTCTCTTTCTAACCACTTGTGTACTGGTGTCCAGAGGGAATGCAATGCCTCTAACCATCCGTGAATACAAACAAGAGATTCTCTAATGCTAGAGATAAACATGGAGCCGCCCGTTCAGCAATCGTTCATTGAAGCATTTGCTTCGGTTGCACTATTTTCAATTAAATCCCTCTCCCATTTCTCCCGTTTACTTTTTAGAATTGGATTTCAAATATCTCTCAAATTAATTTTAAAATGAATTTTCTTGAAGAAAATTTTGCATAGCAATTTTGACGCACGCAGTATATATAACATAAATTTGTCGGGGTTCGGTCACTGCTATTTAATAAAACTACATTTTATCATAAAAATGGTTTTATTGTGCCGACGTTTCGGCTTGAACTTCAAGCCTTCATCAGGGCTGTAAAAAACAAGTAGGACGGATGTAATACTACATCCGGGTATATATATATATATATATATATATATATATATATATATATATATATATATATGCCTACATACACAAATACACATTCATATATACATACATATATATATGGAAAAAGACAAAACATAAAATACTAGAACATAATATATAGAAGAACAATGTGCTCTAGAAGTGTTTGGATTATTAGGAAAACAGATATAAGAATAACAGATTACATATTAGATTAGATATAAGAATAACAATATGGGCTTACCGATGGGAAGATAGAGAACTATTCCTCACAAATGCGGGATCATTTCTGACAGTTAATACAGGGAAACATAGGAAGAAAGGAGTTGGTGAGGGGGGGGGTGGTTCTGGACCACCCAATGGACAGAGAATATAGAAGATGAAAGAAAGAGCGGCGAAAGCGGCGAAGTACAGTAAGGGGTCATAAAGTCATAAAATGTTGTGTTAATGGAAAGGGAGGCAGGTATAAAGGGCTATATTGCAGGCGGTATAGTATAGGGGATTAGGATGGAGTTTTTAATAAATGGAAGATGTTGGTGTAGGTAGAGGAGATGACTTCTTTGTCAATTTTGTCATTAACTGGGTTATTTTCTAGGTGGATAAAAATTGATTCGGAAAGGAGGCGTTTGTCTTCGTTGGATTCAGTGGAAAGGATGGAGTATAGGTCAAAACCAAAGTCATGTCCGTCTGTGATGGCATGTCTAGTTAAAGCTGTCTTTATGTCTTTGTTCCGGACATCGTTTTTGTGGTTGTTGATACGTTTTCTTACTGGGTTTTTAGTCTGTCCAATGTACGCTCTATTGCAGTTGGGTGTGATGCAAGGGATTCTGTAGACTACATTGGTCCTGTCTTTTTGTGGGATAGGGTCTTTAAGAGTCGTATGTAAGTTTTTCAGTTTGTTCTGTGTCAATAGTCCTAGTTTTAGAGTGGGGAATGTATCGCGTAGGGATTTTTGGATTTTTTCTGTGAGGTTTGGGATATATGGGAGGCCTCTGAATTTAGGGACAATATTGTCTTGGGTAGTGGGGATGGGTTTAGGGTTATTAAAAGAATTTATGAGACGGGTGATAATGTTGGTAGGAAATCCATTGGTAGTAAGAATATCGAGGAGTCGGGATTTGTTGGCAGGGTGAAATTTGGTGTCGGATAGGGAGAGGGCTCGATTTATTAGGTTGCTGGCAGTATTGAGGATTTGGTGTTTGGGGTGTGAGGAAAGGTAATGGAGAAGTCGTCCCGAGTAAGTGGGTTTGGTATACCAATCAGTGGATATAGAGCCGTCTGTATTTCTTATAAGGAGTATGTCAAGGAAAGGAAGGGAGTTGTTAGTTTCGGTCTCGATGGTGAATATTAACCGGGGATGGTAGGAGTTAAAGGCTGTTAGAATTTCTGGAATCTTATCAGGATTAATTATGAGGAAGAGGTCGTCAACATATTTTTTAAGGAAAAAAATATCGTCGGGGAACATGGGGAGGATTTGGTCAAGGAGGTCATTAAGGGTAATATTGGAAAGGTCAGGAGCGAGGCAGTTACCCATGGCGAGGCCAGAGATCTGGTTGAAGAATTTATCTTGGAATAGGAGGTATCCGGATTTGCAGCAGAGGGATAGGGATTCAAGATAGAAAGATCGAGATAGCTTGGTGTGTGGTTCGAGGGTGGTCCAATTCTTGTCAATAATTTCTAGGGTTTTATCTATGGGAATGTTTGTGAAGAGGGACTGGGCATCTAGAGAGGCTAAAATGAAATTAGGGGGGATGAGAAGGGAGTGTAGTTGTTTTTTGAGGTCGTGTGCATTCTGTACGTCATAGGGGTTATTGTGACTTAAGGTCTGGAGGGAAGTAAGGAGAAATTTGCTTAGTTTTGAGGAGGGGGAGTTTATATTAGAAATGATGGGACGTAAGGGATTATTTTCTTTATGGATTTTCGGGAGGCCATAGCATCTGGGGGCTTGGGAGTTATGTGAGATGAGGTGTGAGCGGGTCCGTTGGTCAATCTCTTTGTTGTCGTGTAATTTTCGTATGTGTTTGTTAAAGGATTGTGTAAGGGAGGGGGTGGGATTTCTGTTATGGGGGGTCGGTAAGTAAGTGGTGTTGTCAGAAAGGAGTGTGATCATTTTTTCCGTGTATTCAGTCCTGTCCATGATAACGGTTTTGTTCCCTTTGTCAGCCCGGGTAACGATTAATTCGTTATGGGATTTAAGGAAGGAGCGGGTGGTTCTTATGTCTTTGTAGAGTAGGGGAGATATTTTGGGGGATTTAAGGGGAGGATGGTGTAGGTGGTTTGTAATAACGTTGGAAATGCGTATTCGGGATAGTTCTCTCTCTTCATCATTTACAATAAGTGTCTTATCTCTATGAATGTATTCTAAATCGGTGATAAGTTTCGGGAAAAATTTGCCGAGGTTCGTGACAGGGGTGGCAAAATTGGGCCCAAGTGATAGAATATTGTTCACTTCGGGGGGTATATCGATGGAGGAGATGTTATGGACCCATTCTGGTTTCCCAGAGGGGAATGAATTATGGTTATGTTTCTTGAGTAGAATTGTATCAAATTTTGATTTAAGGGTGAGCTTTTTTTGTTTTTTTGTACAATCTTTGGTTGTTTCCATGATGGAAACAAACGAGCTATAATCTCCTTCATCGATATTTTCCCGGAGTGAGTGGTGGAGGTTTTCTAATTTTAAGTCCGAAAAGTTAATGTTACTATTAATTTCTTTTACTTTTAAATTCAAAATGGATTTTTTAAAATTATATTTGGCCTCATCTAATTTTTCAGAGTAGCGTGGCGGGAGGGAGATTTTGTTCAAATAATGTTCGATAAATGTGGGGAAAACATTTTTGCTGCGGCATTTGAGAAGGAAAATTCTCTGTTCCCGAGCAATCGTGTTTGCCTGGGTAAGCCGGGATATTTTGTTGATGAGAAATTTATAGGTAGGGAATTTCGCTTTGATGGAGCTAAAGGAATGATCTACCTCGGTTTGTTGAGAAGCTTGAAGATTCCTCTGTTGTAAGGTGGGGTCAGGTCCTGAAGCGGTGGATGTGGTGAGAGAATCTGCGGAGGAGTTGGAAGGAGAGCTGGAGGTTCTACTGTGTTGAGCTTGGAGCGAGGTCTGCATGGCTAGTCGGGCTTGGAGTCTGGTAGTCATTCTCGCTGTATTAGTGTCCATTTTGTTGTTGTTGCCCCTTTTCTTCGTGTAATTCATTGAGAGGAGATCGTTGACCGTAGATGATGCAAGGTAGGGATTGTCGGGGTTCGGTCACTGCTATTTAATAAAACTACATTTTATCATAAAAATGGTTTTATTGTGCCGACGTTTCGGCTTGAACTTCAAGCCTTCATCAGGGCTGTAAAAAACAAGTAGGACGGATGTAATACTGAAATATACATATATATATATATATATATATATATATATATATATATATATATATATGCCTACATACATTTATTAAATAGCAGTGACCGAACCCCGACAATCCCTACCTTGCATCATCTACGGTCAACGATCTCCTCTCAATAACATAAATTTGTGTGCTTGTAAGTCTATATAAATATAAATACATATATACGTACTTGTATGGGTATATATATATATATATATATATATATATATATATATATATATATATAAACATATACGTAGGCCAAATAGGCTTACATACTAATAAGCCTCTTTCTATAAATGATGCGAACCGGAGAACTTGTTAACAAGGTAGGTTTTCGATCAATTATATATGTTACCGTGCCGATACTACGCAGGGTGCAGCAACTGGATGTGTTCGGTGCTTCTGTGCCGCTGGGAGACTGGAGGCTTGTAGGGCTTGAGAGAAGAATTCATGTGTGTGTGTGTGTGTGTGTGTGCATGTCCAATAGGGTGTATCGACTTTTAACTTTTTTTTTGTTTCCAAATTCCAAGTTGAAAAAAAGTTGCTACTAGGCACCACATTGTACCACAACAAATTTTGGATTTTTAAAAAAATGTTTAGGTCTCCCGCACAAGGCCTAAAGTTTAGAAAATTTACTAAAAAAGTCAAGTTTTACAAAAATATTAAAGTAACCTAAAACACTTTTATTCTACATTGCAAGTTAAAATTCCACTAACAATAAGCACAAAAAACGATAGAAAAATTATTTTAAAAATTTATCAAATCAATTAGGTCTCCCGCACAAGGCCTAAAAGTCGTAAATTTCAGCTCATTTTTGAAATTTCGCAGTGCTTTGATATTTGTGTGGTTCATGGTTTAAACCTTAAATATAACTAAAACCTGGTTGGAATTGTTGTTATAAGTGATATAATGAAGACAATTTCAGCGCGTAAAGCGTCAACTTGAAGCAAGGGGTGGGGGAAGGCCGGACTGTCGCACCGCGGTAACTCGCCACCTAAGATTCACCGCGCAGACTTGTTAGTATTAGTATGTCGGCAAGAAGTAGAAGTTGTGTTTTGAGTGAGATACTTCTGTTTCTAAGACTCAATTGAGTGGCTGAGGCACAAGAACACGAGTTTTTGGTCGACCAACGTGGTTCTGGAATCATATCAATTGCAGACATCAATTGCCATCAATCAGAGTGTGACAAAAACGAAACTACAAACTTGAAACCCGCTTAGAAATTCATTCTTGGTCACTGGCTTTAATGCATTTGTCTCGTATAAACTACATTATTTTCAAAATCGCCACCATGATTTGACTATGAGACATTCAATCATCTGTACTATCACTAGAATCGATATTATCAACAAAAGTTTTGGTCCTCAATTTTTTTAAAGCTACCTTTTATAAAGCTTGTGAACCAAATTTATCTTTCTAATCGCTTTTTAATTTCGTTATTGTCACACTCTGCAATTGACATCAATCAAGAACCACGTTGGACGACCAAAAATTCGTGTTCTAGTGACGGGACTTTTTTGTCAATAGAGCAAATGCAGTTGCTGGGGTCACATTTGCCTTTCACATTTGTACATGCTGAGTACAAATATCAACCACTGCAATTTTAGTTTTGGGCTGAAAGCTAGTTACTGAATCTTTGTAGGATACTTCCTCTTAGACCCTGAACACTTCTTAATTTTCTCAAGCTGCTCGTGCAGGCTTATAACCATGAACATTGTGTTTTTGATGTAACTAACAGGAATAGAAGCTCTTGGGCATTGTCCAATATATCATGTTAACAAAAAGAATATTGCACTCTCTAATAAAATAAATAACTTAACACCATTCGTGTAAAATGATTAAAAGTTTGTAAGGTGAAGTTGTAGCAAAGTGTGACTAAGGTAGAGGTGAATTGGTTTTGACGCTTCTTTGGAAGTGAATACCGGGAACGGGAGTAGAAGCCATTACAGGACTACAAAGGGCCCGCCGAGGTTTGCCTTTGTGTTAAAGAGCCAATACTTACCAGGCAAGTTGGCCTAATCCACAGCCTACCTTGAATCTATTCATCCAATCTCATACTAGGTTTGTTCTCTCTCTCTCTATCTCTCTCTATCTCTCTCTCTCTCTCTCTCTCTCTCTCTCTCTCTCTCTCTCTCACACACACACACACACACACACACACACACACACACACACACACACACACACACACACACACACACACACATAGTCTCACACTCTCTCTCCCCCTCTGTCCCTCTCGCTCCCTTTCTCCCCCTCTCACTCCCTCTCTTCCTCTCTCTCTTATTTGAATACCGAACAGTACCGTTGAAGTATTTTAAGGGATAAAATATGAAATAAAGGAGGAAATGTCGTATTTGTTGTCAAACAATTATTTACTATTGTCTAGTAGTGGATTTGAAGAACAAGGATAGGACGATCAGCAGAGCAGCAGAGACACGACGATGCCCCCAGGCTGCTCTCAAGCATTGTCTTGGAAAGTATGACCCTGCTAGGAGAAGTGGTTGTCCTCTGCCGTAGGGTGGTCACATACTCCAAGGCTCGGGATTCAAAGCAGTCTAGGCGAGCTCAGAGATACCGCCGGATCAACCATTAAATGAAGAAAAGCATTAAGACCATACTAATGTACTAATTGGCGCGCCACATGTACATAAAGGAGTGGTTCTTTATACACTCAAGAATTCTCCGATCTAGTGATCGGACATTTGTAAAATGGTTCTTGCAAAGAAAAATCCTCCTCGTTATTCCTAACGATCCCTTACGCAAAACGGGTAAAGATTCGTGGAGGCAAATGGTATATATGTAGGCCGACAAGAAGAGTTGGAAACTAACCCATCAGTTATAAAGATCTGTTAGGGGTTGAGTGTTAAGTTTTCCCAAGTTCCAGAAAGGAATCTGCTGAGAGCCCAAAGAGGGAAGAAGTGTTTTGGAAAGGGCGTGATTTGAAGAGGTGGATATTTTGCTGTCGGTAAATTGATGTAGAGGGAGGGTGGCTGGGTAGATATAAAGTTGCGAACTGGCCCTCCAAGCCAGGGGTAAACATGTTGTCCTCCAAGGCCCCAGACACCGGGACGCCCTTTCCACCCATTTCGACACACCTATACAGTTTAATGGAATGTTATCATTTAAAATCATATAGCCAAAAGAACAAAATTATAAAAAGATTTAATCACAGCGACATAAAAGTCTTAGCGGGTTTCCATTCCATTCATACCTGTGTGTGTTGTTTGTTGGAAAGCTTAGAATTGAAATCTTTAGCATTTTGATGATTTTGTTTTTAAAGTAGGCAGAAATTCAATCAACATAACAACTTTTTTTACAGTGGGTGTAAAACTGGTAGCCGATGCCTCTTCTGGAGCACTAAGACTTAGCAGCTAGTCTTCCTGTACGCGAATCATATCAATGGATATAAAACCGAAAGAGTTTTAATTAAATTACTAATAAGGAGACATGTTTATTGAACTTCTGCCTATTTTATAAAAAAATAAAATAATCCTTATCCTTTTATCCTCTATCATTTTTAAGTCCACGAAACTCATCATTGTTTCATTTTTTTCAATTGATCACACAGTTAAAAAGTTCTCGTCGGAGAACATTCCTGTTTAATGGCTTGACCACTTGTTGTACTATATATAGTACTGTCGCGGCACGTAGCAACATTTTATAAATTTTGGTGTAATTAGTGTTTACCTCCTTCCCTAGAGGGCTTGTGTAACCTACTTTGGATTATTCAAGTCAAAGAGGATTCTTGCAAAAAATACTTTACCATTTCTATCATAAAAATGTAAGGTATTTATTGATGACGTTTTGCCTCATAATATTTTTTGTATTAAGTCTTTTTAGATGTAAATCATTTGACAAAGTAGCTATTACAATAAGAAACATGGTGTAGCTTCTGAAACTGATTTATCTTAATCCTAAAATTTTTAGCATGCATTTTAATTTACACTACCAGGGTGTTGTACCTCTGACCACGACTAGTTGTTGTACCTTTGACCAGGTCAAAGGTACAACACACCTGAGTAATTTTTACATAATTCAACTTTTATGTTCTTCTGCTTCAATTTTTTTTTTAAATTAATATTCGTTTCTTCAATTGTTCAAAGAATTTAAAAAATAATAAATTAAATAAGTTCAAACTGACTTTATTAATCCTCAGTGTAGCAGCTCGAACCTATCGCCCCTTATCGCTCCACTTGAAGTTGTAAGACCTCATCGAAAAGCGGAGGCAAGGAAAATGTCAAATTGGGGCCAGCCTAAAGGGAAAACTCGTATCCTGACAGAATTCCTAAAAGCTAATTATTGAAGGTGAAAAAAAAAAGAAAGCACCACCCTAAACGTAAGACACCACATACAAATAAACCCCTTCCTAAAAAGGTGGTAAATAAAAAGAAAATTATTCTAATGACAGTTCAGATTCTAATACTGACACGGAAATTTCTTCAGGAGAAAGAGACGTTGATCTGTCTAATAAATGTCATGAGTTAAGTCGATAACCATCATCAAAAATATGATATGGAAAAAGGAAATTTTTTACTTGTTAAAAATAAAAGTAAAAAGACTATTACATATTTAGCCGCAGAGATCTGTGGTATTAAATGTCCTATGTTTAAGATCCAATATTTGAAAAAACAAACTTTAAGTGACAAGTTTACGAGAGAAGATGAAAATTTATATGATATTGATGTTGAAGACATTGTGGCTTAACTTCCATACCCTACTATTGCTAGTGGATCTGCTTGACAGTTAAAACGTTTATCGATTTAACCGGATTTTTCAGCATATTAAGCATAACATAATATCAATAATAGCTTTTTATTATGCTTACATCCATGTATTTATTAAACTTACAATTAATTATAATATTACTCAATACAATTTTTTTTCTGCATTGTTGTTTTTACGTGGTCAGAGGTACAACACTCCATGGTCAAAGGTACAACTACATGTTGTACCTTTGACCACTGTACGATTATTTTTTTAAAAATTAATAAAAAATGTTAAATGTAAAGTTAGAACCTTGAAAAAATTAAATATGATAAACAATAGAATACTAATTACAATGAAATAAAAAAATGAATTTAGCCTTAATTTTCAAGCTAAAAAAATTCAATTGTGCAAAGTGGTCAAAGGTACAACACCTTCCCCTATATATATATATATATATATATATATATATATATATATATATATATATATATATAAATATATATATATAGTTTATATAACTAAGGAGTGCGATGTATGCTTTATGTTTGTTCTCTACATTGAAGTGTCTCGCGAGTGAAATAAAAAGGAATATGAAAGAGTATCGAAACTAACCACAAAGTGTAGCGAACCCGATTGCTCTCAAAGAATCCGCAGGTGATTGTTTCAGATAATTCGTGATTCAGTACAATTTTTTTTTTCTTTGGCAATACTTAGTAGACACTCCATTATCTCTGGACTCCCTCAACATTCTCGTGTCTCGCCTCGTCTATTCGTAAATGAATATGTACAAATTTCTACTGCAGTATACATTTGTGGAAATTTTTTATAATATAAGTGATCGTTGATTGTTACAAATTTATTTAATGTGTTCATTCATGAGCCGAGTAAGTTTTATTAATACATAACTGAACATGCTTATTTTTCTTGTTGGGACCTAGAATAACCCAACAATCTCATTGGCCATCCCGTCACTAACCCAAGTAGTTGGATCAATATTATCCCATGTATTTAAGTCATCAATATCCCATATAATTGGGTCATCTCTACCCTAAGTAATTGATTCATCGCTATCAAAATAATGTAGATCCGTTCTGTCCCACGTAATTGATTTCTCACTGTGCCAATAATTTGGACGGCCAATAATACAAGGACTGGGTCATCTTTTAGTCAAGTGATTGTTGCATCACTATCCCAAGTAATTAAGTCTTCATAATCCTGCGAACACAACTGTATACAGTGAGCTTTACCCCACTATAGTTAGCAGTTTTCACTAGTACTACATAACATCATGGGCGTATATAGAAAACAATTTCCGGGCGAGGGGGCTGAGAACGTTTGGGGGGAGGGGGGGGGGGGGTATGTAATACTAACAATCTAGAACTTGGAATAGTTGGCCAATCAAAACGCTATTAATCCCAATAAAAACAATTTTTTCTGAACTCAGTGATCTTATTTAATTTATTTTTAAGGTTTTTATGATACATTTTTACCTTTTTCGGGGGGAGGGGGTACAGCCCTCTTTGTCCCCCCCTTATACAATGTGGCTCAGACTAGCGGGCCACAAGAGAAAAAACTATTAAACGGTTGGAGATATCAAAGTTTTTCTAAGGAGCAAAGCTGTAGTTCTCGTCGAGATCTATAATATGATGCCCTCGGAAATAAAAAAAATAATCCTTCAAAGGGCCAGAATAGACCTTTTTTTTTTTTTTTTTTTTTTTTTTTTTTTTTTTTTTTTTTTTTTTTTTTTTAAGGCGTGTCAACCTTAGGGTCATTAACGCCATCGAGTGAATGTTTTATTATATTTTGTGGTGAAATATTTTCTTATTACTTTTGAATTTATTAAATGGTTAGATCAGCTTTTGAATTTTATTTAATTATTTATTATTGATTCTGGTATATTTTGCTTACTGAGATTACTTGCAATGTCATTTTCATTGGCAAATATAGATACAAACATACTCAAAATGTACACATACACACATACAGACACACATGGACACACCTACGCACATACACAAACCCAGTTCCATTCAACCTTACTCACAAATATTAAACATATAGATACAAACATACTCAAAATGTACACATACACACATGGACACACCTATGCACATACACAAACCCAGTTCCATTCAGCCTTACTCACAAACATTAAACACACTCACCATTCGCTATCTGTTCAATTGAATGCTTTAGATTTTATTAATTAGTTCCGTTTTGTCTATAAAGTTTAATAGCTTTCTAACGTTATCAGCATCATCTCCAAGGATTTCATCCATGACGTCTGATAACATTAGCTCTTCTCTAATTGATTGATATATTCGGCATTCTGTAAGTAAGTGTTTTACTGTTACTTGAACGTTGCATGATTCACAGATTGGGGGCGGTTCTTTAGAAAAAAGGAATGAATGCGTTAATCTTGTATGCCCAATCCGCAATCGACTTAAGGCAACTTCATGTTTTCTATTGATGCTGGGTGGGGTCTTCCAAGCTTTAACTGTCGATTTTATTTCTCTTAATTTATTGTCCTCTATTATCTGCCATGTAGATTGCCAGTTTTGCCAGACTATTTGCTTGAGGTAATTAATGATATCATTCTTTGGAACATTGTGATAGGGGATTCCTTCATTTACAGCTCTTTTCGCTAAGGTATCGACCTCCTCGTTCTCTTTAATTCCAGAGTGGCCGGGGACCCATACGAAAAGAACTGTTTTACTGTGAAGTTCTGCTATGGTTTCATGAGTAAGTGTGATTAATGGATGATCTGAGAATGGATTCCTTAAAGCATGAAGTGCAGACAACGAATCCGTAAAAATTACAAGATAATTATTGTTAGTATTTAGAATAGACCTTTAAAAGGAAGGGTTCCCTCTTTACCCATATGTTGCAATACCATTTTGAAAAGTAATATTTATTTATTTTATTTTATACTTAATATACGTGAATACGAATTAATTCCTATTCACACATAAATTCGTATTTTTATTTATAAATAAAATTATGCCCATCTCGGCACTGGAGGCCTCTATTCGTGAGTTGTACCGCAGATCTTCAAGTCTGTGCTCCCACTCCAGAAACCAAGGCACGACCAAACTTTTCATACACTATTCCTGTGTCATACAGGACTAAACATTGCAACTCTTTGCTTACAGTTTATTAATCCCTTCGCTACCAAATAAACTAGATCTGTTGTATAAAGTAGACGGAGGATTATTCAGGCTGGCTCAGTCCCCTCGTACTGAATACGCCTTGTAATTACTTTGGCCTTTAAGTATTAATAAGCTTTTTATCGCAATTTTATGATTCGATACTTTGGACTTGGACTTTGGAACGAGCTTTCACTGCTATTAACTGAAACGGAGAAACTTATTTTCTTTCAATAACTAATTGTAAGGTTTTTACATTTCAGCGCGTTCTAATTAACAAGTTGGTCAATAAAGGTGCATTCTGTGTCACAATTCAGTTTCAAATACTTTTTTTAACAACTTGTTTTAATGACGGCGTAGAGTCGTTCACATAAAATGCTAATAGCTATTACGAGTGCTTGTATTCGTCATCAGCAGCAGGAGTGCCTTTGGACGGTGCTGCCCCCTGGAAGGAAATTAAAGAACTTATATACTCATTTACCACCTAAAACGACTTTATCAGGTAAGAAAATGAACGCATGTTGGAGAGATAAATCACCAGTCGCAAGGCCGAGAAAATTCAGCAACTAGAGAAGCATAACACACAGCCAGTGCCGATAGATGAAATCTCATGCTTGTAATTGTGAACATTGCATTTTAAATGGAGCTTCATGCATCCATGGAATTGCACATTCAGCAACTAGAGAAGCATAACACACAGCCAGTGCCGATAGATGAAATCTCATGCTTGTAATTGTGAACATTGCATTTTAAATGGAGCTTCATGCATCCATGGAATTCCACATTCAGCAACTAGAGAAGCATAACACACAGCCAGTGCCGCTAGATGAAATCTCATGCTTGGAATTGTGAACATTGCATTTTAAATGGAGCTTCATGCATCCATGGAATTCCACATTCAGCAGCAATCCATACCTCAAGCTTCTCATCAACCCCAAATCTCATTTCAAAATTGCTAACAAAACATGTCTCTGATTTTGGCTAAACCCCCATAAGCAGTGTATTTTAATTTATTTTAGCAGGTTAGCCTGTTTAGCAGGTGCCCCCTGATCCAATCCGTTCCATACAAAATATGGTGGATAGACAAACTGGTCGTCTTTCGGAACTTAGGTGAAAAAGGCGTTTGAAAAGTCTCAACCCTCATCAGTAACTGAGGCAACAAAAGTAGACAACGAGTCTGGGTCGTCACCCTTAACTTCGAAAAACTAATACATAACAAGTCTCAATTGCCAAATGTACCCAAAAAGTTAAACGCTGTCAAAGGTATTTTCAGTCCTCTTCCTCCCTGTCTTCGACTAAACCTAACTTAAAAAATTAAACAGAACATAGTCAATCTCGTTATACATTCAATAAACCCATGGGGGGTCTCCCGTGGTCTAACGGCTAGCGCCTTGGATTCATAAGCAGGAGATGGTGGGTTCGATTCCCAACCTCCGGCAGGAATTTTATCATCCCACGGCTCGCTGGTAAAATTCCTCGCTGCACCCTGGATGTCGGTGCTAATGACCTAGATGTAGATGCGCCGTAAAAAAAAAATAAACAAACCCATGGTAGTTGAAAAGGTTATGAAAAAGTACACGTCGGATGTTGAGAATAAATAAAATTATACCGCAGGTAATGTAGGAGAAAGCTCTTGGTTTTGGTTGTACAAAGGTAGGGCTGACTGAAGTGCACTGGAAGCTGAAAAAAGGGAAAAACTTGCGGCTGAAGTACATATGTCAAAGGAGGGTGACGGCGGGAAGGAGGGAAACTGGTGGGAAATGGGTAACACCCCCCTTCACCCCTCACCCGTGGTAATGGACCGAATGAGAATGGCCTTTCATCTGGAGTCTTGTCGAGGTACCAAATCCCCTCCCTCACACCTCCTTCATCACCCTACAATATGCGCTTTCTTTCACTACGACCCCAGTGAAAAGGTTTGCCTCCAATTTCTGACGATTTATCATTTGGAGTTCAAGATTAAAAGTAGCCTTTATTTACCGACTGATGGATTTTTATGGATGACAACTCCATAAAAACCCATCAGTACATAAATGATAACTCTACAGTTATCAGTCTTGCACATCTAGTCCTCCATTACAGAAGCAGACTCAAATATACAATAATATGTAATAATTGAGGTAATAATAATATCATTCATGAAATAATAGAGGAATAATATCATCCATATTAATTTTAACTATAAAATTATTTTAACCAAATAGTTCTATATAAATATCTATTAATTTCCAGACATACAATACAATTTTATATAAAAAATGAAATTTCCTCCTCAAATTAAATAATATCAAATTTACAAGCACATAACCTGAAAATATAATGTATATATAAAAAAAAATAAAAAAGTAATGCAAAATCATACAGGTCAGTTGTTGATACATTAGTATACTCTAATATTTATGTTTATTATTTGTTCATATTTTAACTTAATATCCTAACCAGTATAATTAATTGTATTTCACAGACAATGGGATTGAAAATGGCTTATAGCCGAAACGTTTCCACGACAAAAATTTAATTAAAATACAAAACTATTGAAGACTTAATAAGCTGTTACCAACTACCTAGAACATCTTAGTTTTTAACTTAGGATCTACAACATATAAATGATAACGGTATTTATAATCTGTATGGAGAGTTTTAATGGTTTCCTAATTTAATAATCCTTCAGAAATAGAACGATCCAAATCAAAGATAATTTCAATACAATTTGTAAATGTATATATATATATATATATATATGTGTGTGTGTGTGTGTGTGTGTGTGTGTGTGTGTGTGTATTTGTTAGTGCCTGTCTATGGTATCGACTAATTTTCCATTTGAAGATGTAGATGAACGACTTTCGGTAACTTTTAGTTGTTGTGAGACAACTAACTAATTTGTCACCACCCATGTTTTACGGTACATTTTATTTTTTAACTTTTAATGACATTTCATAAGAAATGTAAGAGCATACCGCCCTTTATGGGGTGCTCCAATAAATAAATATAAAAAAATAGGATATATTTAGATATATCCTTGATTACTTTGACCGATTGGTTATAAAAGACGTGAGGAAAAAGAGAAGGATGAAAATCGTGAGTTAATTGAACTAGGTGGAGAACCGAGCAAATAGAAAAAAAAAAAACAGAAAATTGTGGAAAATGAATAAAACAACGGCTAGAGTGTTACTCGGCAAAACTTCAATTTTATTAGGAACAATACATGACCATTCACACATTCTCCGCTCTTGAATGCGGCTATTATTCACCATAAAAGACAAAAAAAAAAAAAAAAAAAAAAAAAAAAAACCTAAATAAAATTCAAGGGAATAGTAATTGTCGAGTGGTTTATACCGTACGTACGTCACCTTTATTAATAAGGGGTAGATAGTTAGCCGGCGAGGCGATAAGCAATCAGATAATTATTGGGTTTTGACTAGAGAACATCAATACGATTTTTGTAAAAATCTATATTCGGGAGGTTTGGCTACACTTTGGTAGCATTCGTCAGGAATGGATGCTGGAGTGGAGGAAGACCAAAGTTAGCAGTTAAGTGACCATGGTTAAAATATGGCCACTTAACTTGTAACTTTGGTCTTGCGCCACCTTCGGCATTCTTTACTGACAAAGCCTACCAAAGAGTAGCCGAAATGTCCTGAATATAGATGCATGCAAAAATCCTATTGATGTTTCCTAGCCAAATTCTAACAATTCCCTGATTGATTGTTACCTTGGTTGTTAAGAAATAAGGTAATTATACTTTTTATTGAATTTTCTTTTCTTTTTTTTTAATTGAAATAGACGTCGTAAACGTCTATATTGTGGCAATTGCGATCTTTTTCTACGTGTATTCTAACAATATTTATTATTTATTGTATAATAATGAGACTTTTCCGTCATAGAAATTTATTATATAAATATTAAGACTAAAGAAGCTGTATAGACGTCTGTCAAGCGTATAATATCCACTTAATTTAACCCGTTTTAGTTGTCGTTTTTTTTTTTTTTTTTTTAATTTCAAAGTATAGTGAAGTTTGAAACAGCCCGAGGTTCTATTTAAAAGTAGAATATCCATTCGAAATGGGGGAACCTGGTGTATCCGCTAACGAGCTTCTCAAGTAAGTTCTGTCGTTCCATAATACTTTGCATTGCTATTGCGTTGTTTTCCTTTTTCTGGCGGCTTCCACTTGTTATGTATAATGGAAAACTCTGAGAGGGCTTGAACGGGGCGATAAAAAGAAAATAATTCACAGTTGAGGGACATTTGTTGGGTTTGAGGGTTCAAATACATCACATTCCCATTAAAGTGTTAAATGGTGTTGGGCGTAAGAGGACAGCCTTGCCTCAACCTTCCACCGTGCACCTGTTCTCGTCTCTTTCCGACCCTAATCCACCTCCATTTAAATTCGAATTATACAACACCTCTATTTCTCATATTTCACATTTCTACACATTTTTTTTTCTTGCTACACACTCTGAAGAAATTTGTAACTGTTAAGGCTGCTGACATTAAATAATTAATAACTTAACCTGCTTGAAATAATTCTATACATAATATAACTATACGTGTCGATAATAATAATAGTAATATGTATTTGAACATAGTTCTACCAAATATGGACGGGGTAAATATGTACATTAAATTAAAACTAAAATAGAATACACTTTTGTAAAACATAAAGTAAAATAAAGAAACTTTTTTTTTTTATAAATTAAGCAAAAACTGCTTCTTAGGTTCATGCCACTCTTTTTTTCATTTTCTAAATCTATTCAAAAGGGATTAATATCTTTGATATTAGAGATGGTTAGGAAATGGGAGGTTTAAAAACGTTAAAAAAATAGAAAATATGACATAACTGCTTTTCCCTTCAGAATTGGACCATACTTCAAATGAACTTTTTTGTTGGAAATTATGTCTAGAATCACCTCCTAGAGTTTGGCTACTTAGACCTGAATCACCCTGTATAAATATTTTCTTTGATCTTTTACTCCTTTGATCTACTTGTACTTTATCGACCCCCTGCCATAAAAAATAAGAAAAAGTGAAAAATGTATATTGGTCATGTATATATATATATATATATATATATATATACATATGGGTAAATGTTTTTTAGTTAATGGGGTATGTTCCATAGTAGGGAAAACTGTGAATAATTTTATAACTTATGACTAATGAAAGGACCATTGTGAAAACACTTGTACACAAGGGGTTTAAAATCTCCCTATCCATGCTATTTTGAAAAAAATGAAACTTCAGAATTTAGCCAAGCTGATGCACCAAGAAGCTTTATTCTAGTAGCTGCAACATTCAGAAAAGTGAAATCTGAACTCAAGTCAGAAAACAAACAAGGTGGCCGCAATGATGAAGGAGAAATGCAGCTCGGAATAGGCCATTTGTACTGTATTATACCCTCGGAGGTTCAGGTTTCGCATTTCAGACGCTTCAAGTTGACACAACACAGTGAATCCTAAAAATATATATTCATTATCTTTAGGTATGAGTAGATAAAATGTGGATATGATAGTATCCATTACTACTCTTTTAATAGTAAAGAAGTATTCATTGTCTACACTCTGTCGTTGAGACATGAACCTTGATACACGTAACGTAATATCAAATTAAACCGAAAGAATTCTTTTAGCCGTTGATGTCGCTTTGCTTCCCTTCCAGGAAGGAGGGTAGGAAAATGGCACTTCCGGCTCAATGCTATAAATCACACTTGCAGCTCCAGAATCATCTATCATCAATTCGGAGGAAAGACGTTTGGCAGTTTCCAACTTAATCACTCCTACGCTTCACCAAAGCTAGGGACAATAAAGACCTTCTTAAACTTTACCTCATAATAATAATAATGAAGATATTAAGGAAGCCCGCTTCGCAGGAGGTGTCTGAACCAAGCAAATTTCTAACAAAGAACCAGAGAAAAACAATTATTTATGGCTTAAAAATTCCAAGGTCGAAACAAATTTCACGTGGGCCTTATTTGAATTTCAAGCATCAAATAAATCGCACCTAAGTACTTTTCGAAACCATTCCACATTGAAGAATGGTTCAAAAAGAACTTCGTTTCCTAAGTACTAGTCTCCGCCTTCCAAAACGTCCGTACACATTCTAGAATGGTAATCCTCTTCAATTGTTTCTAAACCTCAATTTCGCTTTAATTAAAAATATTTCACAGACCTGAAGGTATTTCAAGTCGTGTATCGCGTTTCCTCGTCACTAATAAAAAATGAAAAAAGAATAAATATCACTACACTCGTGCCGTTTTGACGGGGTGCGTTTTGGTCAGTTACGGGGATTATATTTTTTTTAATACTATGTGCGTATAGGCTCTGAATGTGTGGATCAGGACACTCTGGGAGGGGTTTTCGGGATCTGACTATTTTGAAGAAACCCTTCCCAGAGTGTCCTGATCCACACATTCAGGGCCTATACGCACATAGTATTAAAAAAAAATATTACCCCCGTAACTGACCACAGGAGCCCAGAGAGGCAGATTTAGTGAAGGTATCTATATTAGTGAAATATCGACCTATATATATATATATATATATATATATATATATATATATATATATATAGAGAGAGAGAGAGAGAGAGAGAGAGAGAGAGAGAGAGAACATTGTTCTAACAAATATGAGCACAGGTAAATATATACACTTATATAATATGATATGCTAAATGCGAAAATATTCTCTCATAATTCTAACACCATCCTTTGGATGAAAGTGTAATCCTGGCCCGTACTTGAGCGTCCTTTCAAGAATAAGTAATCAACCTTAATATTTTTTTTCTTATAATGGTAATCCTAATTTTGTAGAGGCAGGATTAGGTAATCCGAATTCTTTTATTAGTCATCAAAGGGCTTTCAAGCCTCTGGACGAAAATTCGGGATCTGACTATTTTGTGAATTACGTTACAAGTGGAATCATTCTCATAACATTTGTGTTGCTAAATAGTAATAGCCTATAGTTGATGATATTGACTAATGTTGACATTTTCTCAAGATGTAATGTGCAAAAACATTCTCTCATTCATTCACAGAAATTCATTAGTACTAATATTAACACGAATCCTCTTGATATGACTTCGCTCCCAGTGACAAATGTGGCAATAAGAAAGCCTCCAAGTGAAGATCCAACGCAGGTTCGAACTTTCAAAAATGAAGATGTAAGCGGAAAACCCCTCAGAACGTTGTTACTTTTAATATTTATCGAAATCCTGTTGAACTTGCTTGTGAGGTTATTTTTCTAATTCGGAGGAATTGTATTAACGTATTACTATTTATTTATTTTTATTTTAGTGTTGCCTAATAAGAGTACAGCTTCATATAACGCATGTCTTTATAAAAGTGAGTAAAGACTTCTAAAAAATATAAATGGAATGTTTCTCGAGTGGGTTTCCCATACCGCTTATCTCTTTTAGTAAATGTACGAAAAGAAAAAGCATTTGTCCTTCAAGGTGGAAAAGTATCGGAAACGTAAGAGGGTGAAAAACCTACGTCGATAGAGTTTGGGGAAACTTGACCCGTTCTTGGCATACTTCCACTTCTCAACTTGCGAAAACTTAAAATCACTGTTTGTTCCGAACGCCACCCACAGACATCTTCTCACGTCTAGCAACTCCTCCAAATATGACTCCTTATGACCTTGATGAGACCATACTTCTCCATTCTATTTTTATTCTCGGTGCCCAAGAAACTACGATGTTAGACTGGTCATACGAACGTTGGTATGTTTGTGACATTTGACCAGAGCAAATTGAAGACATCTCGTTTATGCAGAAGAGAAGTCATCAAACAAACCCAACTACCGGTGGCGACAGACTCCACACAAATATACGACCTGTTCAAGAATTTTGTCATGATCCAATTTATTAAGCTTAATAAACTTCTTTGAGCTGGTTAGAAACGTCCTAAGAGAGGTCTAAACCCACATAAAGAAACAAGACGCTATACTTGTCAGCAAAGCAAGTTCAACAGGATTTCGATGAATATTAAAAGTAACAACGTTCTGAGGGTGTTTCCGCTTACATCTTCATTTTTGAAAGTTCGAACCTGCATTAGATCTTCACTTGGAGGCTTTCTTATTGCCACATTTGTCACTGTGAGCAAAGTCATATCAAGAGGATTCGTGTTAATATTAGTACTAATGAATTTCTGTGAATGAATGAGAGAATGTTTTTGCACATTACATCTTGAGAAAATGTCAAGATTAGTCAATATCATCAACTATAGGCTATTACTATTTAGCAACACAAATGTTATGAGAATGATTCCACTTGTAACGTAATTCACAAAACAGTCAGATCCCGAATTTTCGTCCAGAGGCTTGAAAGCCCTTTGATGACTAATATAAGAATTTGGATTACCTAGTCCTGCCTCTACAAAATTAGGATTACCATTATAAGAAAAAAAATATTAAGGATAATTACTTATTCTTGAAAGGACGCTCAATCACGAGCCAGGATTACACTTTCATCCAAAGGATTTGTTGAAGTCCCTTTGCTTACTGGTAAGCACAGCAACATCAACAGGATAGGAATTAATAGCAGAAATAACGCTGTTAGAATTATGAGAGAATATTATATAAGTGAATATAATTACTTGTGCTCATATTTGTTAGAACAATGTTCAAATACATATAAATACATTATTTTTTATATATATATATATATATATATATATATATATATATATATATATATATATATATTGTTCGATATTTCACTAATATTCAGTAATTATTCTAAAGAGGATTCATATACTTTGTATTAATGAACTCGTAAAATGGGGCTTGTTTTCGCACTTTATTGCAACCCAAGACTTCAATTGCTTGAAACTAACCATATGTCCCTTGTATACGGATATATCTGAACCATCACGATCAAGTCAGTTCCCTGAGAGAATTCTGAGAGGTTCTTTTATGTCGTGTTTCTCCAGCTGGAACTCAACAATTACTTCTTCTACACTCTGGACCGAGTTTAAAGATGGCCAACCATTCAATATCCCTGTCCCTTAACCTCGTATTGTTTCGGCCATTCCCTAGGAGCTCAAGCGGCAGTACACCCCCCGGTAAGTACACCACCCGCTCAAAACGCGCCAGGGAATATGCCAAAGAACTCGGAGTAGGAGCCACGACAGTTTCAAGACATTTGAAGGAAATCGCCAAGTCCAAAACTGACATTTCATACGGTACAGCCTGATATATATATATATATATATATATATATATATATATATATATATATATATGAATAATTACATGTATATATTTATATCATGAGTCTAATTTGCTGATAATGCATTGCCATTGAGAATACGTTCAGTCCGTGGCTGATGATCTGGTGGTTTTGGACTAATGTAAATCCCATGTTGGCTGTTCAACTTCAAACTCTGTCGGTTGAAACTCTCCCGCATCGCCGATAGGATCCTTCATCAGCTTTCCCCACTCCACGAAGCATATGTCTTGCTTTGTGAAGTTTGTATTCCTATTTAATGGAATATCGAATTTTCAAGAAAATATAACTGCATAGTGTCTAATATATATATATATATATATATATATATATATATATATATATATATATATATACTGCGATGCCTAAACTAAAAAAAAGTTAAAGAAAAGCGTTAAAAAAAAGTGTCACAAAAAGTGTCCGCTGGCGTTCGCGCATGCGCGGTGGCCATGCACGAAAAAGAAGAATGTATGTTATACAGTACATTACATAGGTTTGTCGGGTGGACCTAAAGCATATTTATGTTCCTGAATTTGAGCAGAAGGCCCTAAACGAAATAATTTTTTCTTAGTTTTTTAGTCGTCTACTCGTTCCTAAAGTTTTGCTATTTAAAGTAGGGACACCCTGCATAATTAACTTAATCTGAGAAACAAATTAAAACATAAATTTTTTTTTTCAGATAATTTCAATTCCAGGAACAAAATTCAAAACCTTTGCATTTGGCTGTACAGTCAAATGTATGCTATGAAATCCATTTTTTCATGTATACTGTCAAATTAAATAATTCATTAAAACTATAAATATAATATAAAAATTTACCAATATTTACAAAAATGCCAACGCAAAATCTATAGCTCAAATTATTATGCGATATATATTTTTATCAAGTTTTTCTCAACTTAATTCAAAATTATATAACGTTTGCTCAAATATATTTCATCCTGTTCCATCGTAATTAAAACAATTTATTTATCTACCAACTTTTCCAAATTATTTTTTATTTAAATTTTAACGTCCATTATTTTTAACTGAGAATTTTGGGACGGGTTCTCTACAGGTTACCACCCTTTTCTAGCCAGGATAGTGCTGATGCCATTTTTTTTTTCTAAAGAAAAGCCACCAACCAAAATCCTCACACCTACCTTAACAATCACGGCCACCGGGCCTCAAATACATTCTGTTATTTTCGCAAGGGGTCTTATAAATAATGACTAATTTCGCAGAGCCTACTGTATTCATACGACCGAAATATTTTTTTTTTTTTTAATTATCTCATACATCTAGCGGGGATTGCCTATAATTTTAATTTCCTATATCCCGAAAATAATAATAACACGGTTCAAAATTTAATTAAAATAACAGCATTATACAAAATTCTTTCTAAAGATGCTGTCCTACCGTTCTCAGCAACGCTCCCCGGAATAAACGGAGTCAGCAAATAATGAATGATACCAATATGAGTAAATAGCTGAGTGTAATAGCTAACAGAAATAATCAGCTGATCAATTGAATTTTTTTTTTTTTTAACGGCGCATCGACGTTTGGAATAGCGCCGATCTATTGATATTGTTTTTGATTTTTTCGGAGTGTTTGATAGACATTGCCCATTAAAATATAACAAATTCGAAGAATTATATTAAAAAAAAATAGCATAAATATTTTAAATGCTTAAGTATGTATGAAGAAGAAGAAATAAAGAAATTTATTGTTTGGTTAATGTACCATGAACTTGCGTGTGCAATCACGCTGTGAAAATATTTTTTATGAAATTCCTTTAACCTCAAGTTTATTTGGAGTAGAAAAATACGGCATTAAGCCATGGTCTCTGGTTAGTTTAACTTGAAAATGAATTAATTAGAGTTGGTATACTATAAATTTCATCGCCCCACTTGGCCGTATTTGTAAACAGCCTAATAAAATGAAGGTGTCAATTAGCCAAGAGATTATTTTACGAACAACGATTTTACCGTTAGCAGTTTCCGCAGAGAGTTGTTGAACATTTTGTGCTAGTGTGTACATCAACAATGAGATCCAGTTACTATCTCGTTTCAAACTGTAAAATTTATTCGATACAAACGCACATTTTATTCCGAAGAGGATTACTTCGGGAACAGCTTACTGTATAACATTGGTTGTTAATTTACTCGACTCAAAAGCACTCGAGCACTCAAAAATACATTTCATGTGCCAAGATTGTTGTCACTTTTCTGTAACCAATTTTCTGGCTTCCGTTTGGATATTTTGTAAAGAAACTTTGTGATTGTCCTGTTGGTTTTGTCTTGACGTCGTCCGAGCAAGTAGGTCAGCTTGACACAATATAAAAATATTTAGAGCCCATTCTAGAGATTCGATGAAATTTAAAAGCATATTTTGGCCAATGTTGGTATTACTATTGGAGATATGTCGCTTGCCGATAAACACTTTTATTACGTTTAGAACTTCCATCTTGAAAAACCATTCGTAAAATACATTACAACTGAACTAGAGAGTTTTTAATAGCGTTGTTTTCCACTGGTGCATTTTCTTCCAAGTTAAGCTTGGACATCAAGTTTTTTATAACAACATAAACAAGTTCTTAAAATTCGTCATTACCATTAGGATGAGAGGAAATTGGTCATAAATTCCTACACTGGAGTACTCTTCTAATGGTTTCCCTGAGCAATTAGGAAAGCATTGAACAGCCCAAGGAGCGATTACGTAAAAGTGCTTTTAAGTATATTGGCCAAGGCGTTCTGTTGTAAGGTTTTTCAATTGTAATCTTCTAATGGAATCACCGTTGGGAATGCATCTGGTATTATTCAATGTTCTTAAGCAGCCTATCTACTCTTATAATTACTGATTTAATCGTCTGTATCTGCCATATACTATTTTTCTTTTGCCAAATAAAAGAAAACTTCTCTTGAACAACGCAACCTTAGGATGCCTTACTAATTTCTCACCGGAAGTCGGTGTGGGACGAAAATAAGGATTAAAACACAATAGTAAAGTTCACTACCTGAGAATGTGCAGATCAGTTATATACGAGAAATACTTGAGGCAGGTGAAGTATGTACATACTTGCAATTATCAGCGGAAATTATAGACAATTTTATTTATTTATTTATTTTAAAGGCATTTCAATCACTTAGCTCGTTGTTGCCTGTTTACATAAGTGTTATTGAAGATCCATATGTAGCCGAAGGTAATATTTGCATCAGCATATTTATTCAGATCAGACTTTTTATTTGAAAGAGAATTATTAAATCAATATATATAAAGATTAAAAAACAATAAAATATACTTCTCAAAAAAGAGTATACCCTTATATACATGCACCCATTCATACATACATATATATTATTTAAATTTAATAGGGCTGATGCCTTTTCCTTTATATATATATATATATATATATATATATATATATATATACACACACACATACAGTAGACAGGATCTCCGACTTTCCCTTATGCGTCAATCTCTCTAATCCGGCGGTCTCCGAAAGTCCGAAAGAAATGAGTGACAGATCCCGGAACTCGCCGGAGCTAGACCGGTACAAGGGTACCTAGAAAACCTTCTCTTCCTAACTAGCCGAATATTTGTTTCGTGGTATTTCACTGAATAGAGGTAAAAAAAAGGCATATATAATTCCTTTTACAGGCAGGAACTAAGAAAACAAAATGTCTACTAAGGCACCCGCGGCTGAAACGCCTGATTTTCCATGTAACTAGTTTTTGACATCAAAAGTTTAACTGTCTACATATTTTTATTACTTAAACCTTATACACCATACAGTATGGTATATGGTATTACGGATATACACCAGCGAGTATTTAAATATTTTGAATCTATTTTATAATTCGCTACTTAATTTTGACTTAAATATGCAATATAAAAAATGGCACATATTAATATTGTCAAATAATAAGGTTTTTCAAATACATAAGTGACCGCTTCTAATTGAATTTTCTAATCCGGCGTTTTCTCTAATCCGACTGTATTTCGGTCCTATTTCGGTGTGTGTATATATATATATATATATATATATATAAATAATTTATATATTTTCGGTCATCTACAAGAATAAATATATATATATATATATACTAGCTGACCCGGCGAACTTCGTACCGCCTAACAGTCAATTCAATAATTTTTTTTAAATATTTATTCTGCTATTCAGGACTCCGGGTCAGCTATCAAGATGTAGACATCTGGCGGGGATAACTAATTAAATGAGGATTGATCAGTTTTCGACCGGAGAGGAAAAATGATTAAATTTACTCATTCACCCAATTACTAAAATGGCTATTAAAAAATAAGGGTTGATCGTAGAAGGGTGAAAATTGAGGATTGTATGTATTTTTGTATGTTGTATCATAAAAAAATAGAAATTAAAAATTTTGTCTAAAAAATAAAAATAAAAAATTTAGGGGTGGACTACCC
>OX328132.1:83024923-83115632 GCA_946811695.1 Gonocerus acuteangulatus | reverse complement strand
TGGTACCAGTCTGAATTTCGCCGGACAATCAGTTCAAAAGTTACGGGGGTGGCTGTGCTGGCGTAATATTACGGTAGCACAGCCACGTTTTCTCGGAAACGGCTGGAGCGAAAAATTCGTGATTGGTGTCATTCTAGAGCAACAAATTAGCAACAAATTCTGGTACAAATCTGAATTTCGTCAGACAATTAGATCATAAGTTATGGGGGTGGCTGTGCTGGCGTAATATTACGCTAGCACAGCCACGTTTTCTCGGAAACGGCTGGAGCGACAAATTCGTGATTGGTGCCATTCTAGAGCAACAAATTCTGGTACCAGTCTGAATTTTGTCAGACAATTAGATCAAAAGTTACGGGGGTGGCTGTGCTGGCGTAATATTACGGTAGCACAGCCACGTTTTCTCGGAAACGGCTGGAGCGACAATTTCGTGATTGGTGTCAATCTAGAGCAACAAATTATGGTACCAGTCTGAATTTTGCCGGACAATTAGTGCAAAAGTTACGGGGGTGGCTGTGCTGGCGTAATATTACGGTAGCACAGCCACGTTTTCTCGGAAACGGCTGGCGCGACAAATTCGTGATTGGTGTCATTCTAGAGCAACAAATTAGCAACAAATTCTAGTACCAGTCTGAATTTTGTCAGACAATTAGATCAAAAGTTACGGGGGTGGCTGTGCTGGCGTAATATTACGGTAGCACAGCCACGTTTTCTCGGAAACGGCCGGAGCAACAAATTTGAAAATAGTGTAACAAATTAGCAACAAATTACTGAGTATGTTAGAAGTTGGGGTTGCAATGTTGCTGTTCCAGCGTAATAGAGCTCCTTGATACCACCGCCCACTCCTCACAGCCATAGCCTGCCTCTCCATCGGCAATTTAACGAATAACAGTGGTAATGATGGGTCATGATTTCCATGAATGGTTCAGTGGATCATGATTTACTATCAGGATGCCAGCCTTGATACCACCGCCCACTCCTCACAGCCATAGCCTGCCTCTCCATCAGCAATTTAACGAATAGTTATTATTATTATTTATTTACAAGTAATTTCTGCTACAGCAAATGTGATAATGATCATTTCTTTTGTTTTTTCAACTACCTGTTTTCATGTTAAATGTCACCCTTCATATCTTTAATATTGCTTTCTTATAGAAAATTTGATGCTCTTTTCAAATAATTTATATAAAATTTCTCTACCTCCAATATTCTAAAAGAAATAACTACTTACTATAAAAAAGAAACTGGAAAACACAAAATCCTCTGGCCAAGATAGGACGAGAGAGAGAGAGAGAGAGAGAGAGAGAGAGAGAGAGAGAGAGAGAGAGAGAGAGAGAGAGAGAGAGAGAGAGAGAGAGAGAGAGAGTGGGTCCGGGTGGTCAGGATTGAGGAAGAAAAACATGCACGTCGCCTGAAAGGGAGAGACAGAAAACAATGGAGGGAGAACGATAGGAAGAGAGAGAGCAGAGAGTGGCAGAGAGGGAGAGAGAAACAAAAGGGCAGCCAGGAGGGAAGAGAGTGAACGATGGAGTAAAAGCGAGAGAGGGTGAGAGTGTAAGTGGGACAGAGAGAGCGAGAGAGAGATAGAGTGAGGGTGGGGGGAAGGGGGAGAAAGAGAGGGGAGGTGAGAGAATCAGAGAGTAAGTGTTGGAAAGAAATGGAATGAGAGAGGGCAGACAGCCTCACCTAGTTCAAGAAACACATACAAGACTCACTAATTATTGGGAAAGTTTTGAACTTCTAACTGTTTCGGATGAAAACAATGCTTGAGTAGTTGTTGCTCTATTCTTAGCGGCGTGGAACCTAATTACTCAGCCGACTAATCCCCCCCCCCCTGTAACAATACGCCACCCCACCGTCACCTTCAAAGAAACTTTCATAAACATAATTTTAATACTATGCGACGATTCAAGAAACTATGTGTCGTAATATGCCGAAAACATAAACGTTAATTATAAATGCTTTAAAAATAAATTAATTCATCCACAGGAAGTTTTCGTGTTTTATCATTATTTTTCATTAATTTCCCCATAATAGTGTTAACTAGATCATAGTAGTATATATACAAATTTAATTTTCTTTGAAATATGGTCGGATTTTTTATTCTTTAACTAAATTTTAGGGGCCCAGCCTTGCCTCTGCGGTAAAACAGAATCGTGTGATTTGGAGCTAATGAGAATAAAATAATGCTGGACGTATAGAGACACTGCAACTTCTGCAACACTGACATAGTTAAGGTGGCATTGCCAGTCGGTGACCATTCAAAATCTGAAAGACCTATATGGGATTGCGCAGTTGGTATTTAATACGCGTTTATTTTATAAGGGAAAGATTATAAAGGCAAATGCAACATTAACACGACAAAAACATCGTCTATATTTCGCTGCGCCAATCCTCATTCCACTGAAAAACTATTGTACCGTCTTGGCTTACCAAGTAGATATTGGCAAATTTTTCAATAGAAAATACTGTCTTAGTCAAAGTTCTTGATGAATATGAAACCTTCTTGCATTAAAGATCAAACTATGAACCATCTCGTTGCAGTGTAATTTTATGTAAATTTATTAATGTAGGCTGTGTGCGTATCCATCTCCTATCTTTGACCTTTACCGTTTTAAGATACTTCTATATTCATATATTTTAACTTTGTTAATGCATCTAGCATGATATAGAGAATTAATATATTGAAATCATAAAAACATTTCCATGGCAGTGTTTGGTTTTTATTCATGAGATAAGTATTTAAATGATTTTGTTTCTTTATTTGTTTTGTTTGTTCTTCTAAACACTACGCCAAATCGCTTGAATGAGTGTCCTTTTGAAATCTTGGGGGCGTGATATTTGAGATGCACCTGAAAATGACAAACAGATTTAACAATTTAAAGTACATAATAAAGTAGAAAGCAAAACAAGGAGTTTACGTGATGGAGATTCAAAAACGAATACATTAAAAAAATAAACTATCGACTTAATGTTACAAAATAACCGTAAGAAACTCCAACAATAAACTATTTAAAAAATAGTTTAAATTTAAGCCGGACAGTACACTCAGAAAAATTTGAAAATTTTAGTTAAAATAATATATAAATACGATGCATTGAAATATCAGACATTTCTTCAGAAAATAATAAATTTATTGTTTAATATTGCCTAGAAATGTTACTATTGAATAGAGAAATTAATCAGGGTTATAATCCCACTTATTTCGTTCTTAAGTCCAGCTACACAAGATAAAATAAAGGATTTAGAATGTCATTTTACGGTTTATACTGGAAGACGGTTCCTATCTATTGAAGAAAAAAAACCAGCAGATAGTAATAGCAAGAAAATATAGCAGTTAATAATTTACCTTTACATTTCTTTCTTCAGAGAACATCGTAATAGAAAACCTCTGGGGTACTATTAATACGTACCCTCTTAACGGGCTCAACTTCTTCCTTCTTTTTTAATGATTCCCAGTACGATTTGGGTAAATTCTTTTTTGGAACGATCAGAATGACTGTCATATTGTCAACTCCAACTGAATCATGCTTTCTATGGGCTAAGGTTTTGTCAACAAGCCATAGAGCAATATCTTCTGGACTCATCAGCGCTTCAAACCCCTTTTTTATCATCATTGAAATTTTCTGGAATAAAATATATTAATCAATGTATGAAGTGAAATTGAAAAAAAAAAATTATTAAAATATAATAAAATTGAGAAAATAATTGTTTTAGAGAGCTTCACGTTTGTCTGTACCCGTGAAAAATCAAACGCATTAAATTGGCGTAACAATACTTTCTATTGAAAATTATGAAATTTTCAGGAAATTTTAGAATTAACTATTGAAAAAATTGAATACTTTTCTACTATTTAAATAAGTAAATGTATTATAGAAGTGTTTGCTTAGTTCTTTGGCTAGATTAAATCTATTTTTGTATCGAGACAGTCTCATTATTTTGAAGAAAATGTATACAACGAATACCTATAAATTATGAACAATTTAGTTTAATATATTTTTTTAATCAATCCTTATTCACTTCAAACTACCTACTAATAGTATACTCAGCGTAGACATGAATCACTACTGCAGTATTTTCGTAGATGATTTTGACTGCTATATGATAGTTGCTAATTTAGGACAAAGTAGTCTATTTTGTCTAAGTTGAATTGTTTTGAATGAAATTGCGAAGGAATTTCGTAAGGAATCAGTCAGAAATCTAATATTAATTTTTTAAGAGGAGAAAGCACCTACAAAAATTAATTTATGATATAGGATATAGAATAGTGCTTAATCCATGTGAAATTAATTTCATAAGTAATGGGATGGATGTCATCCAGAGGTACATTTACAGTATATGCCGGTGATCGCCAGTATAATTCCCAACAATACATTGACAATTTCGTCTATAAATGTCAAAAGAAAATCAATAGACTTTAGAATCGTAATTGCCTATCTTTATTTCAAGGACCTTGTCTGGTCATAATCTGATATTATTTTTGTTTAAATATAATCAAGTGGCGACGAGGGACAAGAATCGTTCTAGTGTGGTAATATTATCCGCGAAGCGACTGACGTCTCCCCTCTGCAGGTGTCCATTGAAGGATATGTGCCTTACGATTTTCTGGGATCCCGATTCCAATCCTCCAACAACGACACTAGAAGATATAATCTTTCCGTGCGCACCCCTTTAACTCGTCCCCATTATAAAATTACATATGAAAAGAAAATATGCATATTTATGATTTTAGAATATTTTCTTTGTCTCCGCTGAGAGGAAACCCGGGCGTGACGTTGATCTGGTCGACATTTTAAAACTCATGAACCGCTGAATGTTTAATTTATTTATTTTTTACTGAAAATCTAAAGTGCAAAGGTGATCTGCCTTGATCGATTTTAACACAAAATAATAAATTAAGTGTCCATGATGATAGGAAATAAAATAAAATTATAATTTAATAATAATAAAAATTTATGTCTAAGTATGATATGATAATAATACTCCTCCTGTCGATAGAATAAATCAAAATAAAATTATGTGAATATGCCAGAAATGTTTTAATTTTCCATTTGAAGTTGTTATATTAAACCTATTATAAAGAGCTCTTCCCCGTCAGGATAACAGAACTATCATCTAATTCTAAAGAAGAATCCTGTGTCTTCTAAAGAACCATGCTCCCTTCCCTTTCGCATTGGCCTAATCGCTTAAAAAATATACTAACCAATATACATATTAACCGTAATGTCTTAAAATAAGAAATTAATTATCTACCAAAGAGTAGGTAATCAAATTTTCACCAACGATGGAGCTCGTGGAGGAACACTCTGTCAACACCACAAACGCTATGTTTGCACTCAGTTGTATGTGCATCTTCTATAAAAGGAAACTATTACGAAAACCCATAACGAATGCCTTAAATATAACTACTACATCAATTTATGTCGTCATTTTTAAGGAATCGATTCTCAAACCAACCACTAATCAGGCTCACCCATGAAGCCATAGCACAACATCTCAGAAATAGTCAAACAGTTATTTTCTTGGAATTACGTTATGAGAATGTCAACGCCATAGTGGAAATAGCTGTAAATGAAGTAACGCCATTCCTTAGGGATCCAACAAATGAACTTATTAACTACCTGGAGCAAATAGTCTGACAAAACCGGCAAATTATATGACCTATAATGAACAACATAATATTAAGAAAAATATGTATGCCAATAAAATCGACAACTAAAGCCACCCAGCATTTATAGAAAACATAAAGTCACCTTAAATCAGTTGCACCTAAGCCACAGAAGACTAAGGCATGTATTCAATTTTTTCCATCTGAACCACCGCCCAATCTGTGAATACTTTAATATGCAAATAAATGTAACCAGTGTGACGAAATTTAACAAAATGCCTCGTATCAATGTAGGCCTGGTAAAAGAATGCCTCTTGTCAATGTAGGCCTGGTAACAGAATGCTTCTTGTCAATGTAGGCCTGGTGAAAGTAGGCAAAATCATTTCAAGAAACGAGTTAGTTATACATACCCCAGGTGCGTGCCTCCTCCATAACTCGTCAGTTGCGAGTAGTATGGCTTTTGTTTGGTCATTCATTGGTCTTCTCAATGTTAAAGGATTAACTAAAATTAAAATAATAATAT
Organism: Gonocerus acuteangulatus; assembly: GCA_946811695.1. Classification (NCBI taxonomy): domain Eukaryota; kingdom Metazoa; phylum Arthropoda; class Insecta; order Hemiptera; family Coreidae; genus Gonocerus; species Gonocerus acuteangulatus. The sequence continues at coordinate 83,109,504 of OX328132.1, read as the reverse complement.
TTATTACATAAAGTATTTATTGAATAAATATTCAGTGCTATCATAGACATTCTGACATGGTCGAAAGTAAAGCAACATACTTCACAGTCAATAAATTAAAATATATGAATACACTCATCTAATCCTTGTCTATTATTAAATAGGTACTGTAATGTTGTTAATTTTTAGGATTAAAATTAGTACCATTTTGAAAAACATCAATATGGCTGTCCTGATATCTCTTTATCTTGACTTTTCATACTGATATGCCTAATTATTAAAATGAAGGGGGAGCATAAGAGAACGTTATCATCTCTCCCTATGAAAAGTATTTCTTGTTTTACGGAGGGTTTTAGCGCGCTTCCTCCCTCTCTTCATGGGGAGGAACCCCGCTTATGAGGTTAATATTCTGAAGCAATCCGATTAGGCTTTCTATTCTAATCTTTCCAAATTACACTAGAGATAAGAACGGAAACGCGCTATGATGACGCATTTCGTGCTAGTCGGATTTTTTTTTTATTTTGGGGTCACTATTTCCACTTAACAGCGTTGTTCCTCATTATACTCTTCGTACGTACAATTATTTACTTTATCTACATTTTTCAGGGTGTTTACACCCTAAAATAATACTGTAAAATCCTTTTTAAAAAATATCAAATTTAGTTTGTATTAGGAATGTGCGTTAATTCCAAGACCAAGATAAAAATTAAGAAAATTAATGTTCAACAAAACATTTTTCAAAATTTACATCTACTTATATGAGAACTTTTTCTTGGCATTTGGATCCCTTCTGTATTTCCTAGTCTGAGTTCCTCTGACAAAATTACAGCTTCGGATGCTTGAAGTGCCATCGCGCCTGTTTCACCAACATTTGCCTAAAATGAATGCAAGATAATTATAAAACGTAAAATAAACGTGAGTAATATATGAAGGTAGAAATTGTCAGAGTTCGGTCATTCTTTCTTAATAAAAGTACATTTTACTAGTGAAAAAATGTGTTGTTTGCCGACGTTCCGGCTTGAAATTCTAGCCTTCATCAGGGCTGTAAAACAAGCAGGACAGAGTTAATTCTAACATATATATCTATATCTATATCTATATATATATATATATATATATATATATATATATATATATATATATATATACATATATACACACATAAAAAAAAGATTCCAAAAATAGTAAAACATTATGCTGGTTTAATATTATACTGGTTTAACACTTGGATACAGATATAAAACTAACAAATACATTATGAAAATAGGTTTACCAATGAGAAGGCGGAGAACTATACCTCGCGGATGCGGATCATTTTTGACTGTTGATGAAGGTTTGAAAGTTTTGGGAACAGAGTGGGGGGAGGAGTTTTTGACCACCCATTAAGTTGAGGGTGGTAGTATCAAAGAAAGGGCGGTGTCATAAAGTTTGGTGTTCATAGAAGAGAGGCAGGTATGAAGGGCTTTATTGCAGGCAGTATGGAGATTCAGCAGGATGTAAGTAATATATAAGTAAAGATAGAATGGTTGGGATTCGGCTAAAGAAACCTCAATACGATTTTTGTTTAAAAAAATCTACATTTAGGACGTTTCTGCTACTCATTGGTAGCCTTCGTCAGATTTAAGAAGAAAAATCAAGCCCTCTTTCTTCTTGACCAGGTTCTTGGAGAACTTGGAGATGCGGTTGATAATGATTTTTGCGTCCTTTGGAGTACGTTGGCAGGGTCCCAGGGAATTCATCATGAAGATTAGTTAGTTAGCCGTCGAGGTGATATTTAAAAAAATATATATTTAGGACGTTTCGGCTACTCATTGGTAGCCTTAGTCAGCAATGAAAATGCCGGGAGGCAGAGAAGAGCAAAGTTGACAGTTAAGTAACCATTGTAGAAGTAGGGACTATTTTATATTATATATATATATATATATATATATATATATATATATATATTAAAGTAGGGAATATTTTATCTATGATCCATTGTTCTAAAACTGAAACATACAATGGGAGAAAAATTGTCATATAGGTATTAAAAAAATAGGTTAAAACAAAATATATCATTAATTTAAAAATTATTTTTAACATTTTGCTAATATATTTTGAAAACAACAATAAAAAAAAAAGTCCGACTCGCTAGAATTGCGTCATCTAAGCGAGGTTCCGTTCTAATCCACGTCATTTTCAAAACTTAAAATATTTATAAGATTTGTTTTGCTCGTTCGTGAAAATATAAACAGGTGTGAAAATGTAAAATGAAATCAGAGAAACAAGATTTTATGCTCGAAAAAAGGAAGCTGACACCATCCTAGGCGGAAATTATTCCTTCTTCCTTTTCATAGTTCGCCGTCAGGAAAACACAAATACAAATATGTTTCATTGAGAGGATCTTTTACCGTTGGCGATTCGAAGGTAGAATTTGTCAGGGTTCGGTCTTGGTATCTTAATGAACTAATGTGTAAAATTCATCCACACTAAGATATTTTAATTTGGTTACATTTGGATTTAAGGAAGCATTCGAAGAAAATACGATTTTCAGTTTGCGATACAGTTTTACGAGAAAATACGAATACAGAAAATACGATACAGTTTTAGGATTTTCTTACATTTTTGTAGAATTTAAATTGATAATAACCGTTCGAATGCTAAATTAATGTCATACAAAAACGTTTCTGAAGTAATTTTCGATCAGAGAAATAATTGTTTAAAGTTTTGATGATATAGCTTTCATTTATTTAAACGGTTCATTTGGTCTGTTTCCTCTAGTTTTTATTGCTTGTTAATTTTGTAATTTCTTATAGTAGAAAAATGTATTTTTCAGTATGCAGGATACGTAAAATGAGTAACAATTTTTTCTCGTGAAATAGAGCGGAGTATTTTCTAATATTTTACTGCAGTTGATTTCGTTGTCCTAAACGTTTTTTTATTTTCTGTATGTATCTCACGTTTTATTTGCTTGATATTTTAATTAAATTTAACAGTAAAATGAGTATTCTAGTACACAAGGTAATTGTATTCCCAAAACGAACCTTTATTAAGGACCAATGATTACTTAGGCTACTATCAATGCTCAGTGACATCGTAAATATCCGTTTCTTCGAATAGGAGTTGATATTTTCACGAATAAATTATAATAATAATAATAATAATTGTTTTTCTTTTCTAAGCTTTCCAAACGTAACCAGGAATAAGAACGGATACGCACTAAGATGATCGAGTTCCTGCCATTCGGACTTTTCTACCTCCACTTTTGATGTTAGGATTTAAATAAATTTCTACTGAAATTTGTTGTATTAAGTTATTCCTTATCTGTGCTTAGTAATCAAATTAATTCAACGATAATTCCTTAATCATCTTTAAATTAAAACATTTGAACATATAAATTTTATAATCTTTCAACTGCCTTTACTATGTCGACGGGAGCATATGGTGTTCTCTACCCTTTTTTACACGAAGTATCGACCTTTTTCAACAAACCAATCTCGAAAAATTTAAACCCTCTCCAGCCTAGTTTTGAGGCTTCTAATGTGTCCAATCTCTTTTTTTTAATATCTTTATTTGATAATTATACAATACAAAAAATATTAAATTAATATGTTCATGACTAAATGACAAGAAGGACCGATAGGAAAAAGGCCCATTGGCCAAAACCTTTTTGCTTGATTATTTATCTTAGGTTACATTTAGGGTGATTATTTAGAGTACTTACATTATCTTACAAAGTTTGATTACAATGGGTCTCTAGGCCATTTGCGCTTATGGCGACAATGAGGGTTACCGGGAATGGAGGATGAGAATAGATTATTGATTAGGGGATTGTTCAGGACGATCCCCTAATCAATAATCTATAACCTAAAACGGGAGTGAAAGTTAAGGTATCGGGTTTTGGATAGGGTTTGGACGAATGGGATTTCTAGGTCGTTATGGATAGTTAAGTTTGAAACATAAAAAGGGGCTTTGACTATTTTACAGAGTGTTTTGGATTGGAGGGATTGGATTCTGAGGATATTGGATCGCTTGGCACACCCCCAAACTTCCAAGCCATACGTCCAGGTGGGCTGAAGTATTGTTGTGTATATCCGTCTCTTGTTCTGTAAAGATAATTTGGAGCGAGAATCTAGTAGTCTATTAAGCAGTCTAAAACCTCTGTTTGTTTCCTGTCTTTTCTTTTGTATGTGTTGGCTCCAAGTAAGTCGCTTGTCAAGGGTAAGTCCTGGGTAGGTAACTTGGGTTTTTTTTCTGGGATTTCACTCTGGTAAAGATTGATTGAAGGGCATTTGGATCTTCGAAGGGAGGGTGTTATGTGGGAGGATTTTTCAGGATTGACTTTAATCCGCCATATTGTGAACCATGGTTCTAGCAGTTGGAGATGGCATTGAAGGTGTTTGGAAGCAAGTGTAGGACCTGAATCGGATGAAAGGATGGCTGTATCATCAGCAAAAGTGAAGAGGGTTGTGGAATCATGGGTGGGCATGTCAGCAGAGTACACGAGGAATAAGATAGGCTTAGGATGCTGCCTTGGGGAACACCAGCAAGCTGAGGAAAGGAAGGGGACAGAGATGTTCCGGTGATAAAGTAATAGATTGAGGGGAGGATATTTTTGAGTTTAAAAAGCAAGCCCTGGTGCCATACCCGATCAAATGCTTGAGCGATATCAAGGAATACACCAGAGCAATACTTCTTCTGCTTAAAGGAGGAGGAGATGGAGTTAACTATTCTGTGGCATTGGTGGATAGTGGAATGGGATGTTCGAAAACCAAGTTGGTGGGAAGGGAAGCAGGGTTCAAGAATGGGAATAAGACGTTTGAGGAGAAGCTATACAAGGATGTTACCCATAATGGGAAGGAGGGAGATAGGGCGAAAAGACGAAGGATAATTTACAGGTTTTTTGGGTTTTTGGATTTTAATGGTCGATAATTTCCAGGAGGTGGGAAAGTAGGTTGTTCTGAGGACTGCATTATATACATAGGTTAGGAATAGGATAGCTTTTTTCAGTAGGCGTTTTAGGATTAACGGGGTGATACGTTCTGGTCCTAGTGCCTTACAGTTTTTAAGTTTGTGGACCGCTTGGGAAACATGAGGATGAAAGGATAAAGGAGGAGGATAAAGCGGTAAGGCTGAGTCTAAAAATTCTGATGTATTTAAAGAATGGATAGGGGTTTGGATGGATTCGTGTGGACGGAATACTTGGGAAAGGTGGGATGCAAAGGTTTCGGAAATTTCGGAGTCTGTTTTAGCCCAGCTGTTATCATCTAGACGGAGAGGATGTGATGGATTAGGATGGGATAGGATTCGTTTAGTGGCTGTCCATAGGGATTTGTCGTCAGGAGTAAGTTTGTGAGTGTATTCAGCGAAGTGTTTGTGTAGTTCATATTGTAGTTGTCAAGTCAGTTGGTTGAGGCGAGTCTTGTCGGATGGATGGTGGTTTGCCATATTCTTCTGGCTCTATTTTTTTTCAGTTCGAAGGAATTGTACGTGATCTGGGAAATAGGTTACTGTAGGTAATCTATGGGGACATTTCTTAGAGAAAATAAGTAGTCCTGTCTGAATATCAGAAGCCAGTTTGATTATGGCTGTGTCAATGTCATCTTTAATCTTAAGAGGGATGAGTGTCCAATCTCAGATTCAAATTATCAGCAGGAAGGTATCAATTCAAAACCAAGTCGAACTTACACAGTAGAGATGTCTTTCTTTTATTATTACAACAACTGCTGATGAGCCTGTTAGAGTTGCATTGAAATCCTGGAGTCTTTGCAATTTTCTATCAAGGGCCAAAAATCCCTGGAAACAAAATAATGAACTGTTGAAAAATGACCATCATTTTTTTATTGTGTGTGTGTAACGGCGTATTAACATTCGGCAATTAACGCCGGGCTATCTATAGATTGCCGCCTTTCCATCAGTAAATTGTCGGTCATCCATTCAGGTACTGGCCATGTCCGACATTGCTTACCTTCGGTGATCAACGGGAACCGGTGCAATCAAGGGGACTATGGCCGTTGGCAAGTGAGGATAATAAATCCAGTTATTCGTTGATAAGTCGGAAGATACACAAATAAACTTCGTGAATTAATAAAAATGATTTACAAATTCCAAACCTACTAGTTTCGCTCCTTCAGTTTCTCATATTGAACATATTTGCAGCTACAGAAAGCAATGGAACACCCCAGTATCCGGGCGACGTCATTCGGCTATTGCCACTACTAAAAATTACCCAAAAATAAAGTTATATGAATGGGTTAACTACCTGATGAAGAGCCCTGGTTATATTTCCATTCATAAAAGCCGTTCGCCTAAATAAATTCTCATGTAAATGACGCCTGAGATACTGAGCGATTTCCGGACCTACGAAAAAACATTTCAATAGAATATAAATGTATGTTAATTTTTACAATTTTACTTTCTTTAATTTAATAATGACTATTACACTCTGACGTCAATTCATAATATTAATTAAGCGAAACAAAACGAAATTTAAAACAATGTATCAAAAAATAAATGATCAAAAGAATACTTATTGTTTTCCGCCCAGCGTATCAACGCCAAGATATTAACGCCGGACTATTTATAGGTTGCCACCTTTTTATAATGTCAACAGCACGTGGTCGGCCACCCATTCAGGTACTTGCCGCGCCCGACGTTGCTAAAGAATATCTAGCATTTATTTTTCCGTGGCCTTTCCCCATACAGTTATGAACAATGAAGGACATTATTTTAAAATGAATAAATCATAGAAGAGCCGTCTGATTACTCAATAAATAATTATTCAGCAGATATTTACCAATGAGATTTTATAGTTTTGTGTTCTGTAAGTAAGAGAATATTATGTTTAACTGCTGACTGCTGTCTTTCAATAATTCATTCTAATATATGCATGTTCCACATAAAACATGGATACAGAAACTGTACTAAAATATTTCATTAATGATAAAAAAAAAAATCAGTCCCGTAACAGGCCACTAAGGGCCCAGAGGGGCAGATACTGTAGAGGTATCTGGTTCTCGACCACACGGCACACTAGGGAGATAGTGTGGTCAGTACTATGCTCCGGCCGCCAGATTTTTCCCTTTTCAGGTACCCATTAATTAATTAAAGCCTGGGTGAGCCTAGGGACGATCTGGGCCCTAAATCCAACCCTCGATTGATGACACTAGAAGAAAAAATCTTTAGTGTACGATCGGGTTTTGAACCTGGGGTCCTCCAGTTCATTAGTCGAGTGCTCTACCACTGAGCTAACCTCGCCCCCAAGATTCATTAATGATATAAGTGTCTAAATAACAGTCGATTCTACTATAAGACTAAATTAGATAAACTCTTGAAGCTCATAGACATAATCAATTAGTATCTGTGTGTAAAAAGTACAAAAAGAAGTACCTCCGTGGCCATCAAATACTCCGAAATATTGAGCTCTTTTCGAGCTTCCAGTACCCATAATGACTCTATAGGCATCGTCCATACTTGATTCCCAACCTTGAATTGAAACTGCAGCAACATAATACCTGGCATTTTCAAAAACCTTAACCTTAACCGCATTTTGTATGTCCTGATTGGTAAATCTAAACATTTTCCTGAAATGAACGTTAGCTGGAATTAATTCTTAGAATTGAAATTGAGGTAAAAATGTTTACAGTAATTACGAAGTTATAAACGTACAGTAAAGTTAAAATATTTACATATTCAAACTATATAATTTGTAATGTTTAGTGTCAAATATTTAAGGCATCCCTGTTAATTTTTTTAAGACGAAAACATTTTTAAAATTTAGAAGATATTTCAAGTTCTCATAATGAATTTCTGAAATTCATTAAAAAACAATGATTATAAAACAACTATGTGTCCTCCATTTCCCCAAAAAACTATATAAATTAAAATTTATGAAACATTAATAAAACCGAAGCCAACTGCATCTAATTGTCCTAATGGCCTCAGCAGCCGATGCCCAACAATTAAGAATAAAGAAGAAGGCATCTAAATACATCCATGCTAAAAAAAGTGTGAAATATAAAACCGCGCAGGTCACATTTTGCTTGAAGTGCTGTGTTACATAAAAAAAAGTAATAATAATCTAAAAACATTAAATCATCAAGGTAAAACACAAAATGCAACCCTCCCCACCCAAAAAAAAACAAAAAAAATTACAAATTACATTTTCATTTATTGATCAGTAGAGGGGAAACAAATCCAAGAATCAGGGGCGTACATGGAAAGCCATTTCGGGGGGGGGATATCGGTGGATTTGGCAGGTATGGAATACTTACAACCTAAAACCTAAAAGTTAGCCAACTACTACTACTCTAACAGTATTAAAAAAATCAGTCCCATAACAGGCCTCGAGGGCCCTGAGGGGCAGATACTATAGAGGTATCTGGTTCATGACCATACTGCTCACTGGGGAGATAGTGTGGTCAGTACTATGCTCTGTCCGCCTGATTTTCCCCTGCTGAAGTCATTAGCTGCTGAGTTCGACTGCTGAAGTCATTAGCACCCAAGGTACCCATTCTTAAATTTATTAAAGGCTGGGTTGGCCAAGGAACGGTCAGGGAGGCCGAATTCAACCCATGAACGAAGACACTAGTAGAAAAAATCTTTAGTGCTTGCTCGGGATTTGAACTCAGGCCTCCAGCTTATTAGTCCAGTGCTCTACCACTGAGCTAACCTCGCCCCTCTAACACTATTACTCCGCCAAAAAAATATTTTTTCTGAACTAAGTCATCTTATTTCATTAATTTCTGAAGTTTTAATGAAACATATTTGCCGATGAAATAACAATTTCGGGAGGGGGAGGCCTGCCTAGATTGCTTAGGAAAAAATTAGCAATTTTATTGAAATATAACAAAAAGACACCTTAGAAGGCTGAAGTTATAAGAATAAAGGCATAAGGACGAATTAAGGAGGAATCCAGGGAATCTGCTACACACATTTTACGGATGGATAGAAGCGAAGATGATATCAAGAAATAGAGATTCGGAAAATCACAAACTGGTTTTGCCCATTTTATAAATAAGCAGAGCCTATAAATCGACATAAACTGCTTACAACAGGAATTTTAGTTTTCAACACATTAAAAAATATCTCCTGTTTTGATCGCTTAAAATGAAATATAACATTATATTGGAACCAGATGTTTATAGACAATAGTGCCAAAAAGTGACATAAACCTTGCCTTCTGGAGGTAACCGTTTTATCATCCTTTGAGTGTAAGCAAGACACCAAATGCCAATCAGGCTGTACTAAATACCAGAGGAGTAATATTCAACGTAGTGTAAAATTTAGATCAAAGTTACAAGTGTATTCTAGAAAATCTACATATCCAATAACCAATTATAATCTACAAAGTCTTAATAACTTACTGCGTTCAAGCGTTTCCAAGATTGCTACTTTCAAGGGCGAATTTCACTCTATTGAGCTGATTGTAGACTTTTAATTTTGATTTTAGAATACTAACTGTGGCTATGTTGTTGTGAATGGAGATTTAATTCGATAATAACATATGATTTTTATATATTTTCTAACCTAACCTTTATGAAAGAAATTTGAATTAATTCCATACGCCCTAAAATTTTTATACAAGACCATGAATACTGAGCAAAAAAGGCAAAACTATGAAAAAAATACGATATATTCTCCTATTCGATTTTTTTTTCAAATGTAGAGATTTAATTTTTATTTTAAATACTTTCTGGCATTCAGTCATCCTCGAAACGAATACAGCTGAGGCTTTGAGTATTCCTGAGTGTCGGACGCGTTTTTAAAAAGACAAACTGCCTCATTCCGTTTTCTAGAGCAAATAATTAAATAAATTTAAAAAAGGCTTTAAAAAATCAATTTAATTCTCTTTCTGATTGTGTGTAGGGTTACTTTCCTTATGATTCTATAGTATGTTCGAAATCTCTTTGTCAGCCAGAAAACATTCCTAATATATATATATATATATATACATAAATTTTTGTCTATTTAGTCGCCCCCAGCGTCTGAAAAAGTATCCGATTTAGGTGAAATTTAATACAATAATCTTTTCTAAAATGTTATGTTTTATAGTTGGCCCTTCCGGATTGCGTCATGAGGTAAACCTCATAAGCGGGTTCTCCCTATGGAGGTAGAGAGGAACCGCGCTAAAATCACAAGGCGTCTTCGAATCACTCTCTTGGAAAGCTATATTTATAAGTAGAGCCCGGAAGTAAGGAAAAATGCCTTTTTTATCTGAATGGATATATTGAAGAATCAGATAGAAATAAATATGTTTTCCTGTATTTAGGAAGTGTAGAGACACTTCTTATTTTGCCTATTTTGGCTATTTTAAAATGTAAAGCCTTTTTTTGCCGTTTTTGCCCGTTATGCAATTTCTTTTGCGATTCAAATATTTTAGAAAGCACATAATTAAATTCGAATTTTAGTTCGTCGAAGACAAAAAAGGTTGCACAAATTAAATTACATATGGCCGATACAAATATCTACTCGAAAGCTTATTTTACCAACCCATGGATTTAACCTCCGTAAATAACAGAACCTTCCTTAGTAGAGAAATGCACAAGCATAATGAATAGGAGGAAAGACAGGGGATGAGAGAAGTACGTCTCCTTCCTCACACCCCTTTTGCTGTGACAATGGTGTAATTACCTGGTATTCCGGATTTCGAAATGATAATTTAATGCAGAGGAAGTTTTTCCATGATGAAAAAAAATTTTACTGAGAAGGTCTATTAGAGTTGATACTTTGAAAAAGCACCTTGTTGTTGCTTGTAACAAGGGAAAGTAAGAGTAAGTACACTAATTCTGTGATAAATTGATAATAAAGAAATAGATGAGTATTTAAAATGCATATTTTCATTAATAATGAGTGAGATTCCTCTTTGCCTTCACTCCTAATAAATGCCTATTTTAATTACAGTACTGCCTATTTTCAGTATTTTAAGTGCTTATTTGCCTGCCTATTTTGACGTAAAATAAATGCCTATCTTCCGGGCTCTATTTATAACAATATTTCTTTTTCTTATTTTATTTATACTGTTTTATTGACAAATACATTCACCTACCAGAAGCAATAAAAAATTAACAAGAAATAAAAAGAACCGTTCAAATAAACAACAGATTTTTTACTTATTTCTCCGATTGACTTTGCTTAGTCAAAACTTTCTTCAGAACCTTTTTTGTAGAGCATTTAGTAGGCTTTTAAATTGTAACCTTCCGCTTACCAAGATTCTTAATCGTTTTCGAGATATTAATGAAAGTATACGAAGTTCCCAAAACTTTTCATGCCTCATAATAAAATATTTTATTCTAACCCTTCCTAATCTCCGAACGTAACCAAAATTTTAACATATTAGTTTTGATGAAATTCTTACATGCAGAAAATGTTTCAACTGAATCCCATGATTTTAACTACCCAAACCAAAAACGTTATTCAACAACTATTTTTCCAATTTTCTCGAAAACGGATAAAGCTATCGCCTTAAAAATGGTTTCATTATTACACGCACAAGACTGCTCCTTTCTTGGCCGAATTTTACTTTATTGAGCTGATTGCAAACTTTAAATTTTGATTTTAGAATACTAACTGTGGTTATGTTGATGTGTATGAGAATTTAAATTACTAATGACATATGATTCCTATATAATTTCTAACCTAACCTTACTGAGAGAAATTTGAATTGATTCCATATGCCGTAAAAGTTTATCACAAGGACATGAATACTGAACAAAAAAGAAAAAACAATGAATAAAATACGATATAGTCCCTATTCAGATTTTTTTTTTAGAAATGGAAATTCGAAACATCACAAACTGGCTTTGCCATTTTATAAATTAACAGAGCATATAAATCGACATAAACTGCATACAATAGGAATTTTAGTTTTCAACACATGAAAAAATATCTCCTGCTTTGACCGCTTAAAATGAAATAAAACATTATATTGGAACCAGATGTTTATAGACAATAGTGCCAAAAAGTGACATAAACCTTGCCTTCTGGAGGTACCCGTTTTATCATCCTTTGAGTGTAAGCAAGACACCAAATGCCAATCAGGCTGTACAAAATACCAGAGGAGTAATATTCAACGTAGTGTAAAATTTAGATCAAAGTTACAAGTGTATTCTAGAAAATCTACATATCCAATAACCAATTATAATCTACAAAGTCTTAATAACTTACTGCGTTCAAGCGCTTCCAAGATTACTACTTTCAAGGGCGAATTTCACTTTATTGAGCTGATTGTAGACTTTTAATTTTGATTTTAGAATACTATCATTGGTTATGTTGTTGTGAATGGAGATTTAATTCGATAATAACATATGATTTTTATATATTTTCTAACCTAACCTTTATGAAAGAAATTTGAATTAATTTCATACGCCCTAACATTTTTATACAAGACCATGAATACTGAACAAAAAAAGACAAAACTATGAGAAAAATACGATATATTCTCCTATTCAATGTTTTTTTCAAATGTAGAGATTTTATTTTTTATTTCAAATACTTTCTCGCATTCAGTCATCCTCGAAACGAATACAGCTGAGGCTTTGGGTATTCCTGAGTGTCGGACGCGTTTTTAAAAAGTCCGACTCGCAGGAACTGCGCCATCTTAGCGCGGTTCAGTTTTAATCCCTAGCGTCATTTGGGAAGATTGAAGTAGAAACTGTTATTATTTTGGTTCAACCTTTCCCCCGTAAACAAAGGGCCCGTTACCAAGGGGCAACGTACCCTTATAACTGGAATCCACCCACCACTGTTTGGCCAACCCCACTACTACAAATAGTTATTTCAAATATCAAAACAAATATCAAAATGTTTCTAATTTTCTTGATTTCTTCTACAGTAATACTAATTCTATAAATAAATGCAATTCAAAAAAACAACAACCCATAAAAATGTGAGCTAAACAACTACGAAAACCCGGCCAAATAACAAAACCAACACATTTGAAGTTTTAAGCACTTATTTCTCCGATGCACAATGCCTAATCAAAAATTTCTTTAGAATCTTTTTTGTAGAGAATTTAGTAAGCTTTCGAATGGTAAACTTTCGCTTCCCAAGATCCCCAACCGTTTTAGAGATATTAAGGAAAATTTACAAAGTTACCAAAACTTTTCATGTCTGTTATTAAAATATTTAATTCTGACCCTTTCCTGAACCCCAAACGTAACCAACATTTCAACATAATAGTTTTAATGAAAGTTGATCGTGCAGAAAATGTTTCAACTGAATCCCATGATGAAAATGTACATATCGAATAACCAATTATAATCTACAAAGTCTTAATAACTTACTGCGTTCAAGCGCTTCCAAGATTGCTACTTTCAAGGGCGAATTTCACTTTATTGAGCTGATTGTAGACTTTTAATTTTGATTTTAGAATACTAACTGTGGTTATGTTGTTGTGAATGGAGATTTAATTCGATAATAACATATGATTTGTATATATTTTCTAACCTAACCTTTATGAAAGAAATTTGAATTAATTCCATACGCCCTACAATTTTTATACAAGACCATGAATACTGAACAAAAAAAAGCAAAACTATGAAAAAAATACGATATATTCTCCTATTCAAATTTTTTTTTAAATGTAGAGATTTTATTTTTATTTTAAATACTTTCTCGCATTCAGTCATCCTCGAAACGAATACAGCTGAGGCTTTGGGTATTCCTGAGTGTCGGACGTGTTTTTAAAAAGACAAAATGCCTCATTCCGTTTTGTAGAGCAAAAAATTAAATAAATTTAAAAAAAATAATTTAAAAAATCAATTTAATTCTCTTTCTCATTGTGTGTAGGGTTACTTTCCTAATGATTCTATCGTATGTTCGAAATCTCTTTGTCAGCCATAAAATATCCCTATATATATATATATATATATATATATATATATATATATATATATTATTTATACATAAATTTTTGTCTATTAGCGCTCCCACCGTCTGAAAAAGTACCCGATTTAGGTGAAATTTAATACAATAATCTTTTCTAAAACTTATGTTTTATAGTCAGCACTTCCGGATTGCGTCGTGAGGTCAACCTTATAAGAGGGTTCTCCCTATGGAGGTAGACAGGAACCGCGCTAAAATCACAAGGTGTCTTCGAATCACTCTCTTGGGAAGCTATATTTATAACAATATTTTTCTTCTTAGTTTACTTATACTGTTTTATTGACAAATACATTCACCTACTAGAAGCAATAAAAAAAATAACAAGAAATAAAAAGAACCGTCCAAATAAACGACAGATTTATTGACTTATTTCTCCGATTGACTTTGCTTAATCAAAACTTTCTTCAGAGCCTTTTTTGTAGAGAATTTAGTAAGCTTCTGCTGGTTAACGAACTTGACCTTTCAAATTAGACGAAAGATTTTTGTACCAAATTTCATCAAAATTGGACCATTAGGGGGGCCGGAAATGAGCAAACATACAAATATATGTATATATATATATATATGTATATATATATATATATATATATATATATATATACATATATACATATACATATATACAAATTTGAACCACCGTTATTTTCGGTCTCTAGGGGTTCTGAAACGCAAAATTTTCTAGTCGGGACTTCCGGATTGTTTCATGAGATCAACCTTATAAGAGGGGTTCCTCCCTATGAAGGGAGGGAGGAACCGCGCTAAAAAGACAAAATGCCTCATTCCGTTTTCTAGAGCAAAGAATTAAATAAATTTAAAAAAGGCTTTCAAAATCAATTTAATTCTCTTTCTGATTGTGTGTAGGGTTACTTTCCAATATTCCAGCAATATTTTTTTTTTCTTATTTTACATATACTGTTTTATTGACAAATATATTCTCCTACTAGAAGCAATAACAAAATAACAAGAAAGAAAAAGAACCGTTCAAATAAACGACAGATTTATGCACTTATTTCTCCGATTGACATCGCCTAATAAAAACTTTCTTTAGAACCTTTTTTTTAGAGCATTTAGTAAGCTTTTAAATGGTAACCTTCCACTTAGTAAGATTCTTAATCGTTTTCGAGATATTAATGAAAGTATACGAACATTCCAAAACTTTTCATGTCTGTCTGTTATTTAACAACTATTTTTCGAATTTTCTCGAAAACGGTTAAAGCTATCGCCTTAAAAATGGTTTCATTATTACACGCACTAGACTGCTCCTTTCTTGGCCGAATTTTACTTCATTGAGCTGATTGGAAAATTTTAATTTTGATTTTAGATTACAAACTTTGGTTATGTCAATGTGAATGAGTATTTAATTTCCTAAACGAAACCAAAAACTTGATTTACCAACTATTTTGCCACTTTTCTCGAAAACGGTTAAAGCTATCGCCTTAAAAATGGTTTCATTATAACACGCACAAGACTGCTCCTTTCTTGGCCGATTTTTACTTTATTGAGCAGATTGGAAACTTTAAATTTTGATTTTAGATTACAAACTTTGGTTATGTCAATGTGAATGAGTATTTAATTTCCTAAACGAAACCAAAAACTTGATTCACCAACTATTTTGCCACGTTTCTCGAAAACGGTTAAAGCTATCGCCTTAAAAATGGTTTTCCTAGGCCAAGAAACCTATAAAACGAGTACTAGCAAGCATATGAAGTAAGCGCAACGATTTTTTTTGCGCGAATTTCGCTTCAAAAACCATGTTCCTGTGAGTGGATTCTGCTGGTTAACGAACTTGACCTTTCAAATTGGACGAAAGATTTTTTTACCAAATTTCATCAAAATCGGACCATTATTGAGGCCTCCAGAGCGCGAACAGATAAATACACACACACACACACACACACACACACACACACACACACACACACATATATATATATATATAGACATATATAAATATATATAGACATATATAAATATATACATATATATATATATATATATATATATATATATATATATATATGTATATATATATATATACATGTATATATATATATATATATATATATGTGTATATGTATATATATATATATATATATATATATATATATGTATATATATATATGTATATATGTATATATATATATATATATATATATATATATATATATATATATATATATATATACAAATTTGAACCACCGTTATTTTCGTTCTCTAGGGGTACTGAAAAGCAAAATGTTCTAGTCGGCACTTCCGGATTGCGCCATGAGATCAACCTAATAAGCAGGGTTCCTCCCTAAGGAGGGATGGAGGAACCGCGCTAAAAGCAATAACAAACTAAGAGAAAGAGACAAAAATTACAAAAAGAACGACAAAAACCCGTTCATAAGTACAAAACAAACGTATTTGAAGTTTAAAGCACTTATTTCTCCGATTGACATTACCTAATCATAAATTGTTTCAGAATCTTTTTTGTAGAGAATTTATAAAGCGTTCAAATAGTTTCTTTCCACTTATCACGATTTCCCAACCGTGTTCGAGATATTAATGAAAGTATACGAAGTTCCCAAAATTTTTCATGTCTGAAAATAAAATATTTTATTTTAACCCTTCCTTATCTCCAAACGTAACCAAAATTTCAACATATTGGTTTTGATGAAATTCGAACATGCAGAAACTGTTTCAACTGAATCCCATGGTTTTAAGTACCCGTTTTCGACAAAAGTGGAAAAATATTCTATAAAATAATGTTATTTGTTGTTTATTCTTATGTCACTTTAATTAAAAATTAATTATTAATGATTAATCAATCAAAATTATTAATGATTAATTATAATAGATTGAACCTATTAAAACATTTTTATCGCCTAAAATAGATTCTTAAATAAAAACTTGAAAATACCTATTATTCCTGTCGTAAAAACTTAATTGGGTGATTATTTTATCTTAGAAATCCGGCCTCGACTTATCAGACATTATCTTTTAATAGCGGTTTTGTTCAACAATGTCTTTAATATACTACCTTTTACAATTATATGCGGCTAGTACTTGCAAAACGTTTACTGCAAAAGAAGAATGAAATCAGTGAATATATATAACATTTGTATTGATCGAGAAGCGGAAGTATTTAGGCCGCGCCATTTCCGTTTGATAATTCGCTAATGTTATTAAGCATTTAGGGGGGGTGCTGATTTAAGGGGGAGAGAGTAGTGGTAGGGATTCCAATTTCACGGGGGACAGATCGCACAAATGTAACCACCTACTTTCCCATCTCTTCTCTGCAGAGCGTATGATGTAAGCACTTTCACTACTATCCTTTTTCTAAACTGTGGAGGAAGGGGTGTCCATTTTATCATCTCTTCTCTGCAGAGCGTATGATGTAAGCACTTGCACTACTATCCTTTTTCTAAACTGTGGAGGAAGGGGTGTCCATTTTATCATCTCTTCTCTGCAGAGCATATGATGTAAGCACTTTCACTACTATCCATTTTCTACACTCTGGAGGAAGGGGTGTCCATTTTATCATCTCTTCTCTGCAGAGCATATGATGTAAGCACTTTCACTACTATCCATTTTCTACACTCTGGAGGAAGGGGTGTCCATTTTATCATCTCTTCTCTGCAGAGCATATGATGTAAGCACTTTCACTACTATCCATTTTCTACACTTTGGAGGAAGGGGTGTCCATTTTATCATCTCTTCTTTGCAGAGCGTATGATGTAAGCACTTTCACTACTATCCTTTTTCTAAACTCTGGAGGAAGGGGTGCCCATTTTACCCTCTCTCCTCTGCAGAGCGTATGTTGTAAGATCTTTCTCTACTATCCGTTTTCTAAACTATGGAGGAAGGGGCGTCTATTTTACTATATCTCTTTTGTAGAGCGTATAATGTTGGGCGTCACAAAAATAATGGTCATCCGATGACCAGATGATTCTTCAATGCGAGTTCGGAAAAAAATAACCTCCATATTAACCCCCGCAGAATTGTCCTTGAATTGTCAAATATTTATTATTGCATATTTCGAATCTATTAGGTCAGAAATGACTCCTTATGGTCAAAATGACCATAACAGGGTATACGTGGGCCATACAATTCCAATCAACAAGTGGTAGCCTGTTTTAATAATTTTTTAATCAAAATAAATAAAATACATTTTATAGTGTTTCCTTTTGCAAAACTGTGACGGAAGGGGCATCTATTTTACCATCTCTCCTCTACAGAGCGTATTATGTAAGCACTTTCACTACTCTTTTGCAAAACTATGGACTATGTTGTTTCTATTTATTTACACATGAGATCTTCGTGAAAGGTTTGAAAGGGAAAGGTATTTATAAAAGTCCTTTATAAATAGCCAAGTTGCATTCAAGGCACTATAAACCACATAGCTGCTCTTCTAAAAGGACTGCCAAAATACTCTATATGGGATCCCAGTAGTGTCAAACTTGGTAACAGGACACCAGGACATTCCAGCCAATGAATATATAAAAACTTTTCAAGGGAAATCCCTTGAAGAGAATGGGATTATCTAACAGTAAAATGCCAAGCCAATTATGAGGCCGGGAGATCTCCTTATCAGCTGACCCAAGAAAACTGGCAAGAGCTGACATGAGAAGGATAGCGGACTCTGAGAAAGTACGAGTACAATGTGCCTAACTTGTTAATGCTGTTTTAAGGAATTCGAAATCGCAAAACGCATACTTTGAGAGAGTCAACAGAAAAGAAGAAAAGCAATATCAAATTTTATTCGCCGGCTTAGAATAATTGTTGAGCGGTTCACAATAATCTAAACTTTACGGCAAGAAAAGTGAAGAAAATTTCCTCGATCTTGTCATACATGTTGATTTCCCAATTGATTTGCTCTATTTATCTCGTGTCATTTCTCATAAAGGACTATAGAATATTGAGAACCCACGCTATCTCCATATTTAGGAAAGTAGGGGTTCGATATTGATTTCGTCGGAATTGAATAGCTGTTTTTGTTGAGAAACAGAAATATAATATGTGCTTCATGGCTTGAATCATTTCCCATCTCGATTCCCATGCTCAACACCAAAGGAGATGGAAGGGTTTCCTCTTACTCAATCTATTTCGCTTTAACTTTACACGCCTCAAGTAATACCAATTTGGGATAAGAAATACTTTATTACTAACTCTATACAGAAATATTTCATTCTGAGTGATTGAATTGTATACCTTCTGTCTAATGTTGAATCACTATTGGCATAATAAATGTCCGTCCACAAACTTTTAGCACTTCCACATAATAGCCATTCCCCAATGTCTCAAAGCAAAAATAATAAGCTTAAGTGAATTCATACTAAAATACAAAAATACCAAGGAGCACGCATATTTTTCTTGTTGATA
The DNA here is from genome assembly GCA_946811695.1 of Gonocerus acuteangulatus. Taxonomy (NCBI): domain Eukaryota; kingdom Metazoa; phylum Arthropoda; class Insecta; order Hemiptera; family Coreidae; genus Gonocerus; species Gonocerus acuteangulatus. Next base: position 83,090,298 of record OX328132.1, on the reverse strand, counting down.
CCTTCTGGTAAAAAAATTAATCACATTTCTAAAAGAACCCAACAAGTGATTAAAATTATTTTTTTTAATTCATTTTTTATTAGCATGTTCAACTAAGGCGATTCGCTCATTATAATATATACACATCCAGTTATCATTAAATAAATACATAGTAAACTTACTTGAATATCAAAAAATAAATTCTGAGAATGTACAGAAAAAATACATTGAATCAAGTGAGTCCATATAATAATAATAATAACATATTAAAAATAAAAACATTTATTTTAATCATTGAATAAATGTATAAATTTCATCCTCATTTTTTTCTCTCTTTAAGCAAGGCGATTATAATAAAATAAAATAAAATAAAAAAATCAACGAAGAAAATATACATACCTAGGGCACAACATATCTAGAGTATGTAGCAGTGTTGTGTAAACTTGAATTAAAATGTAATTGAAATGATATTTGAATTATAAATTACATTTCCTAATTGTAATTGAAAAGTCTGAAAATATCAATTTCAGTAATTGAAAAAATAATTCATAATTAGATGAACTGCATTTCAATAAAATATAACTCAAGTATTTGGATTACGTAGTTATTTGAAATAAGTGTTGAGACAAGTTGAATTACAATGTAATTCAAATGGTATTTGAATTATGAATTATATTTTTTTTATTGTAATTCAAAAGGCTGAAAATATCAATTACAGGTGTTAATGGCTCTAGCAGTCGAACCACCAAGAAATAATAATATCAATTACAGTAATATAAAAAACACAAGTATTTGAATTACAATTATAATTCAATTACAATTTTTGATAAAATTGATATTTTCATTACTGTCTATCATAATTAGTTATAAGAACACTTATAAGGGTCTCCCGTGGTCTAGTGGCTAGCGCCTTAGATTCATAAGGCGGGTTCGATCCCCACTAGCGGCAGGAATTTTCTCATCCCACGGCCCGTTAGGAAATTTCCGCGCTGCGCCCTGTATGTCGGCGCTAATGGCCTAGCTGTCGAAGCGCCGTAGAAAAAAGAAATACACTTATAATTGAATTACAATTTTAATTCAATTATAATTCAATTAATATTCGCCTAGGCCACAGTTTACTAACGCACTCCTATCTAATGGAACGACAAGACAGACCTGTATGCGCATGTTGTAACGAGACATTAACAGTTGAACACATACTTACTCACTGCAGATTACGAGACAACCTAACAATTCCTCACGACTTACTTGCCGAAAATAGTCCACATATTAACACCATACTAACTCACTTAAAGATAATTAACCTATATTCGAAAATCTAGCCTTATCTCCAATTTACCTCCTAAAGTTAATTTAAAATAATGAACGAAATAGCCTTTATAAAATTATTTACATGTTTAAGAAATTAAGTTAATTAACCTACATTTAAAAATAAAGCCCTATCTCCAATATAATCTTACCTCTTCTACCCCCCCCCACTTTTTTTTCCCTCTTCACACTCTATTTAATATCTGTTATATTACCGTATTGTTATTGTGAAATATATTGTATAAAACATGTTATTGTTTTTATTAATTGGCTCACTAATGTACTAGCTATACTCATAAAATGTACTGACTTGTTATATATACAATGTGCAAAAAGTATTTTGTAATATCTTGATGTATGTTAAAGAGCAAGTCGCGGAAAGTTGCGAAACTCTTAATAAATAAATATGAATAAAATATCAATTATAACTCTTGGTAATTGATATTTTAATTACATAATTAGTGCTTCTATTACATTACAGAATAATAATTCACGTTTTAATTGAATTATTATTCTTGATATAATTCTAATTAATGAACAAAAAATACAATGTAATTGTAATTCGTAATGCTTAATTCAATTACAATATGCCCTACACTGGTATGTAGTAGTATGACTAAGCCCAGTCGCTTACGGTCTGTTTAATTGTTGGAAGTTGGTTTTCTGTTATGCTCCTCCAGTCTAATTGCCATTTGTCTTTTATGTCGTTTTTATTTCTTTGTGGGCTCAGCTAACTGACCTTATATCGCGTACAATATACAACTCAAGTGTAGACATACCGTGACAACAGACGAGAAGAAAACGTACTTGTTCAACTACGAATCGACCACACAATACTAACACACGAATAACCCAGACAGGACTTAAGAAACCGATTTGTCATATATAAAATTGGACTATACTGTAAACACCTACTTACGGATTGTTGAAGAAGACACAAACTAAATATGCCTCATGAACCCAGTTAATAAACACAACATTCTCTTACTTACAGAAAACTAAAATGTACAATCTCATTACAAGAAACACTGGCGTTTAGGCATATTACAGACATTTTCAAAACTATGCTTACGGGAATAGGGATTGCTTATATACAATATAATAAGGAGGATAATACAATTTATCAAAATAGCTGGTTCGTTAGAGCATATATGTACCATCCTGAAGGAGTGAAATCTGCAAAGGAGCTACTTATAAATGAATAAATATCATTTTTTTTTCTTAATAAAAAATATACTATTTAAATACTTAATTCCATTTTCGTTATTTACTACATTTTGCATGTTTTTATTACGTGAATTTTTTTTTATATTATGGTTTGCCAGGATTCGTTCTTATTTTATAATTTTATCATTTGTGAAACCGAATATGTAACACCATGTGTGGGAGTCATATTATATGGTATTTAAACTCTAGCATTATAATCATCCATATCATCTTCATTATTCACACGCTACCTTGTGTTCTTTTTAGAGGGAATATTAACTTTAATTGTGAAATACACATTAAAAGTAGCCTCAAATTTGAAGAAACAGGCCGTAGAATCGGTGTTGCACTCTTATTTTAAATGTTTAAGAATTGACTAATTTTATCTATTTTCATATTTTCAGGTTTGACGTTCGAGGAAGGCCGTTCAAGCAAGCCCTGCTGTGGTCAGACCCCACTGCTTTCGGCCCTAGAGCCTATTTCGTCACGGGTAAGCTGCCCATAGCTGCATTACAACTAGATGCAGTCCAGCTCACAGATGCAGGCGTCTATAGGTGTAGGGTCGACTTCAGGAACTCACCTACTAGAAATTTTCAGGTCAAACTAACCGTAATAGGTAAGATCAACATTATCACCTACTCACTTTTAACATCTCATAGTAATAAACATAAAGTCCTTCATTATTTCACTTTCATATAAATCGTAAGTCTATAATGTATCAAAGAATTATTAGAAGGAAGAAAGAAAAGCTTTATTTAATGAACAATTAAAGAGTGCTGCCCAAGTCTATTGGGTTATTACATATACAGCCTGCTAATCGTTCTTTCGAAAAGTTATTTAAATACTTTTATTTTAGAGTAGGGAGGGTGAGAAAACTAAATTTAGTAAGCATTTTTAAAGAAATGGATTTTTTTGAAGGTGAAATTTGGATTTTATTACATTTTCTGGATGATCAGTAAAGAGAAATGATCTTCGAAAAAATTATTAACAGCAGATCAGTTCCCATAAATGTAATAGCTGAGCATCCCCAGGGAATCAATAAGAATTGATTCCGCGAGGAGAGCTAGTATCCTTGTATCAAGTCCTACTGTATCACGGAAGCCACTAGTGGCATTTGGGATCGTCCCTCATGTGCCTAACCACAAGTTCAATACGTAAAATGGATGGATGGAGATGAAAAACAATAAAACATGAACATTTGGATTCTAAAACCGCTAAATGATCGAGTAAGGGAGGGTGATATCTCCTCTTAAATTATTAAACCCATTTTGAAACTCTCGCGCGCACCGTTTGCAAAGGAATTTTAAGAATTTAACAACATTAACTGCTCGCTATAATTCTGTATAGTAATTGTTCTCTTCCCTCAGGAAATATTTGGCGAATATAGTATCGGGTAGAACTTTTGGGCGTACTAGTCTCGGATGCTACGTGATTATGTGAAAGGTTTAAAATGTGTAAAACTGAAAACATTAAGCATTTTCTGAATTGAGCGTGGCTTTAATTTAATAAAGATCATTTATTTAGTGTTTAATTATGCCCTCAATCTACTATATTATATATGGAAGAACGGAAAACTCTCCATGAACACCAAACTACGACTGTTTAACATCAACGGAAAGTCAGTTATGCTGTATGGCAGTGAAACCATTGACCGTGTACTATCTACCATAAACCATTGACTACCATCATCTATAATTTATTTGTTGTTTGGTGGTGTTTAAGCGCACTAAAAGTGGACGCATAGTAGGGTTGTAAAGCTAAAAAATAATAGATGGGTTAACGTCTCACGCACCCCAAGGAAACGGAAGGGAATCATTTTGTATTCAGAAGGCAGATAAAATAAAGAATAAGGCACATACTTCTAACAGTTACCTACTTCCTGTAGAACTGCCAAGGTGAAGGAACTCCAAGCTTATTTACCTAAGCCAAAACTTTTTCTTGGATCCAAAAACTAGCTTGATAAACTCCTTCTTATGGTGATCTTTTTTTTATTTTCTTCTTTGTTCAATTCCTGAGCATAATATTATAAATAACTATTAAATAAAAGATTGCTTGTTTTTTTACTACCAATCAACTTCTGGACATTTAGCTCCGGGCTCCCTATAGATTGCCATCCTCGTGGTTTTCCCTCTCAGCTTCCTATTCGGCGTAGTGGCAAGCCCGACGTATCTTGACTTCAATGATCTACGGAACCGGTGTTCCTCAGTGGCTGTGGCTGTTGGCTATAGCAGTGGCAGTATTACTATATTTAAAACAAAGTAAAAAAGTTCATAACATGAGTTATTATGAAAAAACAAATATATTCTTAAAAATTCATTATAAATTTGGTTATGTGTGGTTGTCAATATATTTTATGTCAATGGGGGTACACGCAGGTAAGTGATACAACAATTGCCACTTATGTACTGGACCACTTGATTATATTTCTTGCGGTGCGGAGATTGGGATACCTGTCTGACCGTGGAGGAACGCCGCCTTCAAATGGATTTTGCAAATTAGAGCAATGTGGCCGCAAGTGCATATTAACCCTAGGATGCCCAAGGGGAGGGGAGGGGCTTTTATCTCGGTCTATAAAATTTCGAAAAATTAGGGTAAAATCTAGTATCCGAAATGCATTCACTAATTACAATATAGCAATAAATGTATTTTAATTTTTTTTGTTTTCCGGATTTTTTTTTCGCTCACGGGCTCCAGGAGCCCTCACTTGGAAAATAATTTAGTCCGCTAAATACCTTTACATTTAAATTTAGATGTTAAATTTTCCCCCAAAACGGAAAGTCCTGAACAATAAACTAAAAATAACTGCAATATAAATAAATGCAGAAATTTTCTAATTACATTTTTAGTTGAAAAGGCCAGAAATCTGAGAAGTTCACCAAGATAATTTGGAAAACATTGGTGCTCAAAATGATTAAATATTGTTCACTGTTTTCCAGAAGAAAGAAGCTTTTATCTCTTTTGGTCTATTATAAGCACAGAAATACAGCACAAATTTTCAAATGAAGCACATCGGAGTAAATTACTCAAGAAGTTGTGGGCTCCAAGAGCCACCCCTCTGGGGTGACTGGACATACCTTGAGCATCCTAGTGCCAATATCAACATGAGAACCGCATAATCTTATAAGGAGGTCTATTACTTATACTAAATCCGAAAACACGCTATAAAACATATTTTATTGTAAACAACTTGCGTCAGATACTAAGATTACGGTTAGAAAATGCTTTTATTTAATCTTTTAATCTAATTGAACCCCTTCAAATCCAAAATCAACTCATCGAATTGATTTTAACAGGAATATATGTGTAAAGTTCAACTGTTTCGAGTGAAAGTTTCGCTTCTGTCCCCCAGAATTGGGGAGCAGGGGCTTGAAATGAAAGCCATACCCAAAGGGGCAGGAAATTAATTACTAAATACGTGACTAGGTTGAGGACGTGATTCGGCCCCTTGTCGAAGGCGGCTTCCATACCAAATTCAATATATACTTACTTTACGCTTGTTGCAAATTGTTCTTACTGTTTCCCGATAAAAACGAAAGCAAATTTAAACAAAATCTCGTAAATAGAGACTTAGATTCTGGGGACGGAGTGGCTACTTATTTTTGTTTGACTTCTCTCTCAGCTATATTTCTAGTCTTCAAAATAGTTGCTTAATCTGGTGATAATGGCCTGTTTGTAATTTAAATAAAAAAAATCCTTCGGGAATTACGTAATCTAAACGAAACAAGGCAAGGATAAATAAATGTTGTTTTTTTTTTTGTTTTTTTTTTTATCATTTATATTTTTAGCCACCAATACCAATACCGTTTAAAAAAAATGTCAGAATAATTTGGAATGCTACTAACGTCTATCGTAAGTAAATGACAATATTCAAAGGGGGGGGGGTGAAATTAGACGGAAAATTTAGTTAAATGCTGCCAACCTCACGTTTCTATATGTTTTTCTTCCAGAAATACGAATGCCGTTTTAAAGGTGATTTAGAAAAAAAACCCTTGTTATTCTAGAAAAAAAAACCTAATTCTATCTGTATATTATTTTTCAATGTTACATTAATTTTTTGAAAACAGCATTAAATATTCTTTAACGCTAATGCAAATTCAAAGTTCACAAGTCTCTAATTCTAATTGCAATAACTATTCAAAGAAGTTTATATTAACAAAAAAGTCTAATTAGCGACAAATGGCTACTCATGCAAAAAGATATTCTAAAAACTGCTTAATCTCAAAGAAGTTTACTTTACAAACGGTTTACTCATATCTGAGATTATCTCTCAATTACATAAAGTAATTGAAAAATTTGGGGGAAAACTACTGATAAATGAAGTAATATCATGTTTATCTTCCTGATCTTATCAGAAATGAATGAAAATTATTCTTGATGAAATTGATATTTAATGATTAGAGGAAACCATAAATTAAAGTTAAATAAAAAGGAAAAAGAATTGCGCCAAAAAGTCTAGCAGTTTCTACAACTGGCCTCCTTCTTGAAGAGACAGGGAAAAGCAGAAACTCTGTAAAAGCAGAGAAAATTGGGAGTTTTCTAAAAACAAAAACACGTTTCTTTTCGAAATAACTTTTAGATCGACATATGACTGAAACAGAAAAAGATAAAAACGTTCGGTTAGCAACATTTCTGGTCTAGTTTCACTCCCTTGACAATCTTAATAGGCCTATTTCGAAGATTTTCATACATTCTATGAAAAGCATTCTCTACATCTAAGGATGTACATATATAATTCTATCTCCACGTGGCTCATTGTGTCTTCTACTTAACTAGTTATATAATGCTGCACAATTTCTGTCGACTTTCTCATTAAAGAACATTGCACAGTCTCAAAGCACTTTTCTCATTTCCGTTGCAGAAACCGTGCACGAATACTATATCATATTCAATCTCTTGATGAATTTTAGTAATTGGTTTCTTGAAACAATTCACAATAACAATTTTTTCCGTTGAAAATATAAATAATTAAGTAAAAAAATGAAAACATGTCTTGTTTCTTGTTTTTCGATTTTCTCCAAAACGAAGCAAAAACGAGAAAATCTCTAAAGGACTTTTTGTCCTAGTTTTTCGGTCCCCTACACGCTCTTGAAGTTTTACCACTTAAAATCGGTATATTTATACCCTGTATATTTATAGTTTATACTATTTTTTTTTATCTCTTCCTTGAGTTTTATTTGTAATATGATATTTATATTGAGTTAAAATATGAATTAATTCATGCGCGATAAGATGTATATAATGTACATGTAATATTGCATAATTAGATGTTGTAATTTCGGTTTTGTAATTGTAGATATGTTTAATGGTTGCATTGGGAGTGTCGCATTTGTAGAAGGTGTTCAAGAATAAATAAATAAATCTTTGGAAACCAAACTGTTGCACACGCAACGATCACTTTTTAAAGAGTTATCCTAGTTATCAGTGTTTAAAACTTTCTCCAACGCCTTGAGGGCTTCAGAGGCGAGACGTATCGATCGCTGGCGATTTACTGTGTGTGTGTGTGTGTGTGAGTGTGTATATATATATATATATATATATATATATATATATATATATATATATATATGTGTGTTAATCAATGTTCATATTATATCTATTATAATATTAAAACTACCTTGAAATAGTGTTGTATTCAAAGTGGAAGAAATTGGATAGTCTAAGACATTTGAGACAATTGCAAGCGATCGATGAGTCCCGGGAAACCAGGACTGTTGTTGAGTACATCAGTAGTTGTGGCTGTTATGGAACTGTTGCTAGGAGGGGGTCGTGGCAGCCTCGCGAACATTCCCAATTAAAAGGGAAACAAGTTGGATGCTGCCTGGTAAATATGCATTCAATTACAGACTAGTGATTAAACCCAACTTGCCCATACCGTCTATTAAGTCATAATATTAATTAAGACTAATCCTAACTTTGTCCAATATTCCAATGAATGCCATCGCTCAATCCATGATATGAGTAATGTTAGTTTCGTTTATTCAATGCTCGGGAAAGAAATGTAAACATTAATGGACAAATATCAAACATTTTGATCGGACTAAGTTTTAAATGGTGACACTTTGTCGTCTATGCCAGATTTATTCATAATCCCAACCAGAAAACACCACCCTACATTAACATGAACCTCCTATTTCCATTTTATAGAGTTATGTCCCAAATTAGAACAATAAATACAAATATTATAAAAATAGATTGCAGAAAGACTACAATGGCCATCATCCCCAAGGAATTCTGCCCCATCTCTAATACCAATCAGTTAGAGGATATTTACCATATATTGGTTGCATGCCTCCTAATTTACAAACCCTACAATACCTTAAAGATATTATAAACATCCCTCCCAAAAACCTTTTAGAGCGGTTCCTCCCTATATCCATCGGGAGAACCCGCTTATGAGGTTGACCTCACGGCGCAATCCGGAATTGCCGACTAGAAACTTTCTCATTTCAGACTCCATAGATTACGAAAATATTGGTGGTTCATTTTTGTATATATATATATATATATATATATATATGTGTGTGTGTGTGTTTGTGTGTGTGTCTGAGTTTGTTCACTCTCTGGCAGGCTCAAAAATGGTCCGATTTTGATGAAATTTAGTACAAAAATCTGTCGTCTAATTTGAAATGTCATATTCTTCAACCAGCAGAATCCGCCCACTGGAAGATGGTGTTTTGGGCGAAATTCACACAAAAAAATCGTAACGCTGTATGAGTGCATATGCTTGCAGGTACTTGTTTTATAGGTTTCTTAACATAGGAAAACGAATGAAACCATTTTTAAGGCAATATCTGTTACCCTTTTTGAGAAAAGTGGAATCAATGTTTTTGTAAGTCATTATTTTTTGTGGGTACTTAGAATCGCGGGATTCAATTGAAATATTTCCTACATATCGGAAATTCATCTCAACTAATATGTTTAAATTTTGGTTATATTTGGAGTTAAGGAAGTATGCGAAAAAAATATTTTATTAATAGAATAAAAAGTTATCGGGTCTTCGTACATTTTTCGTAAATATCTCAAAAACGGTTGGGAAATCGTGGTAAGTGGAAGGTAATCTTTGGAACGCTTGCTAAATTCTCTACAAAAGAGGTTCTGAAGCAATATTCGATGGGGTGATGTCAATCAGAGATATAAGCTCTTAAAAATTAAAACGTATTTGTTTTGTTCTTTTGAACCGGTTTTTGTGTTTGTTTAACTTACGTTTAAATTGTTTTTTTTTTTTGTTTTAAATTGCATTTGTCAGTGAAATTGGTATTTTAGTAAAATAAGCCAAGAAACTATGAAAGGTATTGGTAATAAGTTTAGAGTGGCTGTGGGGTAATCATGATGGCTGTGGCTAATCATAATGGCATATACATGTGTTTGTTTTGAATTCTCCTATATATATAAAACCTTCCTCATACTGCTACAACTGAAGTTATCATTATTTCTTATTTTATAGAAAGATTTAACCCACGAGAGAATGGAATTTTATTTGCCATGAAGCACATATTTACAGCTGATTATAACAGTAAAATGAATTTGCTAGTAAAACAAGAAACTTAAAATGACAACGAATTTTCGGTTGTTTGGAATAGAGCCTTCTGGGCAGTACTCGAAGAGTGAGTACGTTTTCAGTACATAATTGCATTGACTTATTCAGCCTTCCTCAAGAATGAGGATTAAGAATTATCCGTTTCTATGTATGTTGGCTACTCTCGGTTTCCTGTGATTTGTGATGCCTAATCTATTCCATTTCTTCCAGATGTACGGAACCGCGCTAAGATGACGCAGTTCCTGCGAGTCAGACTTTTTATTTTTCTCAAGGATATAAATGAATCACAAGCCCATAGACTCCTTAAACCTCAGAACATTTGTTATAAATTATAAAATACTTTTACATTAGGTTTTGAATAATATCTATGACCGATTATGATCTTTATATGTTGTTTACAGCTGAATACTCACAGGTGATTTGCTCCATAAGTAGAAACCACTCATGACGCGGCTATTGTCACGGAAGGATCTCCTTAGTACAATTAAACTGTTTTATTAGTATAGTGAGTATTTGAGCTCCTGAAGAGCCAACTGAAAATATACTTTAATAAAGTAATTGAGATTATGATTCTATTTTCAATGCGTTCTCCCCATTATAAACCCGCTTATGTGACTTTATGACACAATTCGGAGGTGCCAATGAGAAATGTCCACGTTTCAGACCCCAAAGGTCACGAAAATTCTGCTCGTTCAACATTTGATAATAAACACGTACATACGTATGGCTGTTCGCTCTCTAGATCACTTATAAATGGTCCCATTGTGTTCGAATTAACTGCAAAAATCTTTTGTTTGATTTCAGAGATCAAGTTCGTTAGACAGCCGACCAAAACACTACTATTTTCGCGAGATTCGCGCGAAGAAAATCGTGGATTTTACTTCTTTTTTTTTTTTTATTATATCAATTATTGTGCATAAGCTGCTGAGGCCACGAGCACACATTGAATTCAATCTATTACTGTCGTTGCATATTATATTTTAGCAAACACATATATTTATGTGTGTTAATATTAGTTCCGTTTTAGCGCGGTTCCTCTCTCCCCCATAGGGAGGAACCCCGCTTATAGGGTTGATACAATGAAACAATCCGGAAGTGCCGACTAAAAAATTTCGCGTTTCAGAACCCCTAGAGACCGAAAATAACGGTGGTTAAAATTTGTATATATATATATATATATATATATATTTGTCTGTTCGCTCATTTCTGGCTTCCCTGATGGTCCGATTTTGATGAAATTTGGTACATAAATCCGCCGTCCAATTTGAAAGGTCAAGTTCGTTAACCAGCAGAATCCGCCCACTGGAAGATGGCGTTTGGGGCGAAATTCGCGCAAAAAAAATCGTAACGCTTACGTTTATGAGTTCATAAGCTTGTAAGTACTCGTTTTATAGGCTTCTTGGGCTAGGAAAACGAATGAAACCATTTTCAAGGCGATAGCTTTAACAGAAATTTGATTTGTTGATTCGAAAGAATAGTTTGCACTAATACATAACTAAATTTGTTGTTATTAATATACGGAAAACATCTATATATATAAAAATCACGTGTATGTCTGTTTGCCTGTTTGTCCGTATGTCTGTTTGTTCCTTATACAAATCTACACCGTTTGACCGATTTTGACCAAACTTGTCACACAGGTGGGTCTTGATACGGGAAATCTCCTAAGCTAGGTCAAAATAGTCAAATTTCAAAATTAGGCCAAAAGGTCAAAAGTTTTGACCAAGAAAAATTGGCTACACTGAACCATTCAGATTCTGACGGCCATTTTCAATCGACAGCCATTTTGAATAATGTCTCCAATTTATTTGTTGATGTTCTTGATAATTAGAATAACTCGAACTCATTGATGACTTTACATCATTATATAATCATATAATGCAGTTTATTTCAATTTTATATCAACAGTCACTGTCTAAGTAAGGAGCGCTGGCCTTTCTTTGATAGCACTATCTATTCGCAGGCTCTGGTGCTGGCCTCTGTCGGCTGTTTTATGAATTGCTGTCGTGCTGGCCTCTGTTGGCTGTTTCACGAATTACTAGACAGATATAAACAAATTCACACCGTTTGACTGATTTTGACGTAACTGGGTATACAGGTAGATCTTGATACGGGGAGAGTCATATGCAGAAAGTAGGTGTGGCATGGCGCACTGGGTAACAGCTAGTATATTATAAAATTCAGATGTATCTTTTTTTGTTCTAGTTCCTCCTCACCAATTATTCATCTACGACAACTCTGGACGAGAGTTGACGGATATGGTTGGGCCCCTTCCTGAGGACTCGGACTTGACGCTCACCTGCGAAGTACGAGGAGGTAAATACAAACATAAAAACCAGTTCTTCATCTACTGTGCGAGTTTTTGAAATGTAAAACTATTAGAATAAAATGCTTGAAAAATTGGTTACAACCATTACCTATAATCTCCTTCGGATTAATAATGGAAAACACACACACACACACACACACACACACACACACACACACATACACACAAACATTTATTAAGATTTGAAACGCTTTTGCGCCTAAGGGGGTGAGGGATGATGCCTGCAGTGAGGTGCCGGGCCCCATGAGCAAGGGCCGAACTTCATTATCATATTTCACGGTCGACTGTATCGAGGTCATTACGGGGCGATAATGTGTGGGCCGGTCGCATTGTGAGCACTTCATAAATCAGGTGGGCACGCCTGGGGGCATCGTCCACTTCCCCCTCTTACCTAGTGTAAACACCCTAGAACACCAGTCACTCTCCACAATATATCTCCCAGGAATTGCTTGTCATTTAAGTTCGATATCTATTTCATCATCGTCTAAAGTTCGTTTGCCTTGTAAGTTGTCAAATCCAGGTAGCTATACCTCAAGTCATCGTCTGCTTCAATATAATACCTAGACTAACCACTCTAAGACACCAGTCACTCTCTACAATATATCTCCAAGGAATTGCTTGTCATTTAAGTTCGATATCCATTTTATCATCGTCTAAAGTTCGTTTGCCTTGTAAGTTGTCAAATCCAGGTAGCTATACCTCAAGTCATCGTCTGCTTCAATATAATACCTAGACTAACCACTCAAAGACACCAGTCACTCTGCACAATATATTTCCCAGGAATCGCTTGTCATTTAAGTTCGATATCCACTTTATCATCGTCTAAAGTTCGTTTGCGTTGAAAGTTGTCAAACCCAGGTAGCTATACCTCAAGGCATCGCCTGCTTCAACATAATGCCTAGATTAACCACCCTAAAACACCAGAAATTGCTTGCTATTTAATTTGAATATCAATTTTATCGTCGTCTAAAGTTTGTTTGCATTGAAAATTGTCAAAGTCGCCTTCAACGTTCTTCACTCCACATTATTTATTTTTGTATTAACAAGCATCCGCTACCAAGGCGATTCGCTCTATAAACGTTTTACCTATAGATGCATATACTTTAAATATCAGGCTGTACCGTATGAAATGTCAGTTTTGAACTTGCCGATTTCCTTCAAATGTCTTGAAACTGTCGTGGCTCCTACTCCGAGTTCTTTGGCATATTCCCTAGTGCTTTTTGAGGGACAAGCTTCAACCCTTTCTTTCAGGTGGTCATTGTCATGCTTGGTTTCTGGCCTTCCTCGCTCCTCGTTGTCAAGGTCAAAAGTTCCACTTCCATAACGAAAATAATATGGATTTCCGTTGAAGTCATAATTTAAGTTTTATTTTTTTCTCAGAGGATCGTTCTCACAACACAGTACTCAAGTTACTGATTAAATAATAGGAATAAAAGAGCTTTAATTCTATATGAATAACAATGATGTTTGTAAATAATGAAATAAAAAAGGGAAAGGATTAAATCGCAAAGTAAACAAAACTGACATTTCATACGGTACAGCCTGATATTATCCAGGCGCACGGTATATTACTCGACGTATTAGAGCCGATTTTCACCCTCTCATTAATTTTACCCTGTTAAAGATAAACGTATACAATTTTCACAGGTTATATCATAATAGATGTGACTACAATTGGAAAGTTTCAAAATTCTACATTGAGTAGTTTCTGAGATATAGGCGAAGGAAAATCGGAATTAATACGACTCACTCACTCACTCATCAAAATTATTAGGCACTTCCCAAGAAGCTAGAGACTTGAAATTTTGCAGCATGATAAACATTAGCGTGCTAATAAAGGCAAAAAACGAAAAGTTGTGTTTGACCCCGCTTCCAGGAGGGGGCGTTCGTTTTGTACTTTGTTCCTTCGAAAACCCTTCATTCCGTCCAAAACCCATCATGTGCGGTATCAAATGAATAGTCACCTATGTTCCTACATCAAAAAGGAAGCATTAGTTAGACTTGACATGAATAAATGTCAGACAAGGCCATAAGGGCATTTCTTTCTTGCACCACTCTAAAACGTAATAAATCGATCTTCGAGCCGACATTTGCGTAAATAAAGGACGGCTATTTTATCACTAATAGTAAATCAATAATGTTTAAATACAAATGTATACAATTATGTCTTCACTTTAAGATATATAAAAATACAAGATCGAGAATGAGCTAACAGTAATATATTCTAATGAATTCCTTCTCTTGTTCATCCCTCTTCGTTGAATCCTGGGATAAAAAAAAAAAAAGAAAAAAAAATGGGGGAAAAAGTAACTTTCTCGATAATCTTCACTTAGAAACGGGAATATATGGGAAAATGCTTCATTTATTTTTCCGTCGAGTTTTCCTTTTTGGCGAAGTCTTGCTTATCCCTTAAGAAATCCGGACACCAAAATTTGTAAAAGAAATTTTTTTCTTCGAAATATTTTAACACTCTTCCTACATTAGGATTTAATATTGAAGAAAAATAGATATTTGGTTTTGTAATTCTAATCTTTCCCACTCTTCAGAATCAGATCAAAAACATAACCGGCCATGCCGAGTTATTTCGGCTTAGTGAGTTAAAATACATAAGAATATAGTCGACCCACATCCGTCGCGAGGCCATAGAGAAATAGCGTTAAAATTACAGGTTTTAGGAAAAAAATATTTTAAATTTTAGTAATTAGATTGAACCATCTGTTGTCCCCGAAAAATTTGATAGTTTTATTTAGTTACTACTTTATTCTTAATTTCTTAAATAAAAAAAAACAATAAAATCTTTCAGCTACATTTTCTACAAATAAAGAAATACCAAAACCCTAAGATATCTTGAGAACGGGTAACTTTTGGACGCAATATGGGCTTAAAATTGTTTGTTTTTATCAAACCTACCACCTCGCGATGGGTGTGGGTCGACTTACCAGTAACCCTGTATAGGTCTTGTCAAACGATCACGATATTTTTGTATTTCTCTCTGTTGTATATGAAATTACCTTTTGGCATAAGTTGCCAAGCCATGTATTCTTGTCTCATTTGATTTGAGCCAAATCTAAATCTTCCGTCAGGATTAGAACTTAATTTTTTCAGAGCGGACTTTATGTTCCGGCGCGTCGACATCTAGTTCATTAACGCCCGGCTCTCTACTGGTTACCACCCTTCGTAAACATCCATGGTGCGATAGGGAATTCTCTGCTGAATTGGGAAAAATCCCTACTGCAGGTGGGACTCGTACCTCCCATATTCCGTATGAGAATTTAAGGCGTTAGCGACTAGACCACGGGGAGACCAATTTCAATGATTTTGAGGTTTTTTCTTTTTAAATTTAGGGCGAAACATAAATACAACAAATTCTTTCGCTGATTCGCACTTTTTTCGCCAAAATACATAAGAATATAAAGGTCCAGACAACCAAATAATTTTATATGTGGCTGGATAATGAATGAAAATATCCTTTTGGCTTAAGTAGCCAAGGCAAAAAAAAAAGTATAAATAATATTATATTTAACACTAGCTGTGCCCGCGACTTTGTTCGCGTGGAATACTGACTATTATCAATGTTAATTGTCATCGCGAACATAATTGTTTGGAATGAGAGGAATCCGAGGAATAAAAAATATATCATATTTATAATTATAATAAATTAGTAATTTGGGTCCGGAGTAACCCCCTCCCTCCTAAGGAACCGATTTACTTTGTATTTACAACATATTTGTCTCTGTAGATTATCACAACGAATACCGAGTTTCGTTGAAATATAGCACAAATTACGGCTTTTAGTGGCAAATTTTTAATTTTGGTTCGGAGTAACCCCCCCCCCCCTCCTAGTGAACCGATTTAGTTTATTTTTACAACACATTTTGCTATTAAGATGACTACAATGAATGCCGAGTTTCGTTGTAATGCAAAAAAATTGCTGCCGGTATATTTATATATATATTTTTTCACATATATCTTCCATGTAAAGACAGCGATCCATTATGTTTGTATTATATGTATAGATTGTATTATCAAATACCTTAATATATGCACCGTCTGAAAAATTCGAAGCACAAATAGCTCAAGAGATTAGCTGAAAAAAAATTACTGAAACAAAAAACAGAAATATATAGCTCGAATCGAGTCGGGATATGAAAATGAAGAAACAGCGCTGAAAGCTCTAGAGGCTAATGCCCCTTAATATAATAAATTAAAAAACGGAATTCTAGGTTTATTTAAAAAGCTATTTTAATTCGCATTTCGGAGAAGTTTAAAAGCAATCAGTTATTGATATAAATAAATGTCAATTATGGAAATTTAGATTGATAAATGGATTTAATCTACATATTCTAATGTGGCCCATTGATTCAGGGATCAGTTTATATAAAGGACCTCCAAAAGCCCCTGCAATTTGAAAGTCATTATGTTATCTTTATATTATCATTCGTGATAATAACCCGGGTATCATTTTCCCCACAATATATTTATTCTATCATACTCCGTTTTTGTATTAAACCATAGTTTATTTATAATAATATCAGCTTTTCACGTCCTAATTATTAACTGCCCCTGATATGAAGAAACTCAACCAGCTGCAAGTGGGATTCGAACCCGCATGTGAATCCATGGGGGTAGCCAAAGGACCATGAAGAGACCCTAGGTTAGCTAATCTAAACAAAATTAATTTCTCAAATAATTTATTTTAAAAAGACGGACTCGCAAAGGAACAGCATGATAGCATGGTTCCTCCCTCCCTCCATAGGGAGGAACCCCGCTTATAAGGTTGACCTCATAACACAATCACGAAGTGCCGACCAGAAAATTGCTTGTTTCAGAACCTATTTATAACGAAAATAACGGTGGTTCAAATTTGTGTGTGTGTGTGTGTGTGTCTATATATATATATACTTTTTAAAATATTTAAATTGCGCAATTGCGCGATACATGTTGATGGGTTTTAAATGGTATAGAGTGAGAGAAATTATTGTTATTTTTTCAATATCTGAGTTCTCTTTACGAAATGCGCCTTTTGCATGGTTTTCTACTGATGTCCGATATTCTTGTGCCAGGCTAGTCATAATAGTGTAAGTTTGTGATTTCTGAGTCTGTGTAATCGTTATATCTCTCGCCTGGTTATACTCTACGGTAAACGATCTCTTCTGAAGCTTATAATATTTTGCCTTCAATAGAACGAAAGCTATTCTTCCGAAATTGCAAACACCGCATCCTCCAACTGAGGACCAATTGAATTGGTCCAATCAAAAATTCCGCTTGAGGCATTTTCCTAAGAAATTTATAAGGTATTCGAAAAGTCACATTCCACCCACTGCTATATCTTAACCTTTTTACGGGACAGTTAAAAACAATTTTTACCTGGTATTTATACCCGTTTTTGACTTCTGTGTATTGTGTTAAATTTCTTAAATGGTTATATAATAAAGTTAGTGGTATACAATTTTTTTTTTTTTTTTTTTTTTTACTTTTCACTAAAAACTGTGAGATATCAACACAAGAAGAAAACAATTACTAGAGGAGGTCGACCCTAAAGCAATGATCAAACAACCCTAGTGTAATTGGAGCACATAAGCTGCGGTGAGTGGCAGCCTGTTCACAAGTCCAGTGGACGAGTGGTTAGTAAGTCTGCTTGTAACAGACCGACTCCTCCTTGTAATACAATATGCCCCTCGTCATTTACAAGCCAATACTGTACCTTTACAAGCCAGTAATCCGAGCTTCATTACTCAACCACCATATTTCCTTTCATTGATATTACCTCTTTGCCTTTTGTTCCTGCCTACCACCAGGGCAATAATGTCTTAACATGAGATTCGAACGATAAAACTCAGTTCTCAGCAGCTCTGTTATATTGGCGCATTTTTATAATAATTTCCTATGTGGGTGCTAATGGCCCAGATTTGTCGATACGCCGTTTAAAAAAAAAATCCTGTGTGTTTAACCAGAACCCTAATTAAATCAAATAACAGTTGTACATAAATTATGAAATTATTTACTAAGATTATTATAACATTAATGATATAATAACATTCACCCTGTTTCTGGCAATCTGCTCACGCTCTAGGGCGAAAGTCACCGAGCAAATTTTCCTTGGAATCCAGCTCGAGGCAGGTCGGCCTTTTTCAGCAAAGAGCTCACTCTAAGAATAGATCCATACAACACATATTATAAGATATTATAAGATGGTGGCACTAGTTATCAGATTAGGGCACAAATCAACTAAACGATTGACAACTCGATGAAATTTTACTTATGACTAATCAATCATGGATGAAATATTATCATAATTAGTCATGATTAAATTATTCTCGTTAATCATCAGTCATAGGTCATATTAAGCATTAATCATTTGTGAAATTAGTCATTAATCTATCCGTTAGTCATCAATCATTGACAGTCTGTAGTAATTATTGGCATGAAGAACGTTGTAAATACTTTTTATATTAGCCTAATAATTACTTGTTTACACATATACATTGGGGATTAGTATTCCTTCATAAAGCAGGTCTGTTTTATCTTTTGGACAAACTGTTCAAATGATAAAATGATTAAATCGTTAGTCATTAGTCATGGAGAAATATGATTGATCAATCATCAATCGTTACTCACATCCCGATTACTCATTCAATCATTAGTCATTAGTTACAAAATTAATCACAGTTTGCCCTACTCTGCTAGTAATTACTTAGTAATGTTAACTTAAAAGAAAGTCATCCAAAATATTCACTCTGGAACCACTGTAAGAATAATGTAAATGAAGAAATTTATCCTTTTATTTAACATAGCCTTATTTATTCCCCTAAGAGAAGCCTTTTCCTCCCATACATCAAAAAACCACACACTTGGAGTGGCGCGCTAACTGACTACGTAAACATTTTTTTTTTTTTTTTTAATAGCTGAATACCCGTGCTTCGTCCCGGCAGACAAGTAGTTTTTTTATTGCGTTAAATAATATATCATCAAAATTAACGCTACTTTATAATTTTTTGCAGTTTATTATAGTATGGTTCCCGTCATACTATTTGTTATTCATCAATTGATCAAAGTACAATGTTTCTTGACACTGGGGCGCTCCGGATCAGTGTCAACAAACAGATAACCTAGAGATAACCCGTTACCACTAATGGTTGAAATTCGTTGTCAATAATAAATGTACGTTGTAGATGCGCCGTAAAAAAAAAATAAAAAAAATAAATGTACCTTAAAATATAAAAATTTATCTTCTTATTTTCGTGGTAGGCGGAAGGTCAAATAATAAAAACTTCACCATACAATTTCACTAACTTTATTACGTCCCTACATGTTTCACACCTTCATTGGTGCCTCGTCAGGGGAAAAAGTTACAAATGTAAAACTTACAGCCTCAAAATGAGGAGGATAACCTTCCACCAGTACGACCACGTCTAGTCTAGACGTGATCAGTCTGATCATGGTCTGAAAAAATTCAATGGCGAAAAATAATCACCTGATCGATAATCGATATGTCATACTTTTAAAATTAATTTCCAGAAGAAATATAGTCTTAAAAATTAAAACCATCTTCCCACCCTCTAATTAAAACATAATTGTACTTTTTGTCAAATAAGTTAATAAAAATAGCATTCAAATGTAATATTTCCGTTTTTTATTTAACACTTTCTTTCTATTTTTTATGATATGGATATTTTCCTTTATTCTTCTTTTCAATCTATTTCTTTCTTTACCTAATGTGCTAATATTTTCAATATCAAAACTATGTTTATATCTTATAGCTTGTTAAGCCAACGCTGTTTTATTCTCTCCTTTATAAATACTTTGCGCATGCTGTTTAATTCGTTTTCGAAGTAACTGTTCCGATTCTCCCATATATGATTTATTGCAGCTATTGCAGTTAATTTTGTAGATATTGTATTTAGTTTCCCTTAATTTTAATTTATCTTTAATATATAAAACTATTTTTTTATTCTGTTGTCTTATTTCCAAGATATTCTGCCTATATCCTTACATATATGTCTTATTTTGGTGGAAATTATTGGATTAAAATTGAAGCCAAAATTTTAAAAGTATGACATATCGATTATCGATCAGCTGATTATTTTTCGCCATATTGAATTCTTTCAGGCCATGATCAGTCTAGACGTGGCCGTACTGGTGGAAGGTTATCCTCCTCAGGAGGCTGTAAGTTTTACATTTGTAACTTTTTTCCCTGAAGAGGCACCAAAAAAGGTGTGAAACATGTAGGGACGTAATAAAGTTAGTGAAATTGTATGGTGAAGTTTTTATTATTTGACCTTCCGCCTACCACGAAAATAAGAAGATTAAGAAAAAGGGTCAGTTGAAGAATAAATTAAAAATTTATGTTTCTCAGATGTCATTCGGAAACACCCATTATATTTGCAACCTACTGAGCAAATTTTCCCATTATCTTCTCAGATAATCTAATAAGCAAATGTAACGATTTAAATGTTAATATAGGAGCTGTAAATTAAAATGGGAATATAACATTGTTAGTAATTGATTTTCTGTTGGGCCAATATTAGAATGACGCGTCATTATACAAAAAAATCCCCATTAAAATAATATTTTAATCGCCGCGCAATTTTTAAAGTGGTGGGATAAACTTTGCTAAGAAAAATGCAATAAATAAAAACATTTTATATTAAATAAACGGTATAGAAAAAAAAAAAAAAAAAAAGATAAAAGCTTTTGGTTAATAGAAGATTCTGTTTGTTCAGGAGAACCTCGGCCGACAGTGAGCTGGTTCATGGACGAGAAATTGACAGAGGGTCGCCTGGAAAGGGCGGCCGACAATGTGATCATCAACAAGCTGTCGGTGCCACGGCTCAAGAGGCATCATCTCAACACGACGTTCAAGTGTCAAGCCAGCAACACCAAGCTAATGCAGCCTACAGAGAGGACCGTCCGCCTCGAAATGTTCTGTGAGTATTACTGTTCAGCCAATAGTTCAGCAAACAATACTCTTTTTATTATATCAAAGTTTAGTTAGGGTATATACCTCTGTTGGTATTTTTGTTTATTGGTATTTAAAAGTACAATTTTAGAATGCCTGATTATAAAATTATTTAAAAGCTAAATATTTGTAATATGAATTCCCGTAATAAGAACTAAAATACTTTCATTAATGATTATAAATCATTAGTAAATATATTATTTCAAAGAGACTGCGGATGCACTTAATTCAGCATGTTAACTGTCGCGTAAGCTGAGTGTTTAGACACTGTGCAAGTATTCTTCCAACAAATATGAAAGTATAATGGTCCTAGCCCATTAAAATACAAACGGAATTCCAGTTGTATTCGCAGTGAGATTCCTATGTAAATAGAGGGAACCCGATGGAACCCTGCTCTAGGAAATAATTCACTCTACAAATAGCATTGCGGGCAAGTCAGTCTTACGTGAAAATACAGCTCCTTCGGTGTGTGTGTATATGCTCTCACCCAGAAAGATTGCCATTTTCTACAATTGCTTCTATAAATATACTTCTCTATTATATTGTACAAACAATGGAGTTGTATATTATTCTTTAATAAAAAAAACAAGAACAAAATAGACATCGATAACATAACCAGGGTGTCTGGCGGATCGGCGATGTCATCCATCCAGATATTTATTTATTATAGCTGGCAGGAAGTCTAGGGGCGTAGTCGACTAGCGAGGTGTTCAATGGATAAGTCAGGATTCCAACCAGTGAACCGTTAAGGGATTGTTTCTGCAGAATGCTAATCCAAATGAAAAAAAAAAAAAAAAAAAAAAAAAAAAAAAAAAAAAAAAAAAAAAAACAGAAATGCAGGAAACTGAAAAAATAGTCATGTCTAAGAAGTGAGGCTTTGAGAAGTTATGCAGCACTGATGTTTCCTAAAGCATGCTACACACGGCCAGGCAGGCCTGTCAGTTAGACCTGAACAGTCCGCCGGAAAGCCGGTACCCTGAACGTATATATATTCGGGCCGCTTGAACAGTCTTAACTGTCAGGCCGGCCGGAATATATACACGTTCAGGCGACGGACCTACAGGCGGACTGTTCAGGTCTAATTGACAGGGCTGCCTGACCGTGTGTAGCCTGCTTAAGCAATCCTGGGCATTCGTATTAGTTGACTAAGCACCGTGGATAGGAGGGGAGGGGTTAGGTAACCAGCGAGGAGTAGAGATGTGTCGCTCACTAATGAGCCGGTTCTTTGGGCCGGTTCATTCAGAAGAGCAAGTGAGCCGTAGCTCAGTAAAAATATCGGCGGTTCTTCGATTCTTCTCCGGAAGAGCAGGATCCATATTCATTCTCGGGACTCCGATTCCCCGCCACCTTAAAGGCTCATCGGGTCATCAGAGATCGGAAGAGCCGGAGAGCCAGATCCACACTCGCTCTTGGCTCTCCGCTCTCGCGCCACCTCAACGGCCCTTCACGGATCGAAAGAGCCGGGTCCACATTCGCTCCCAGCTCTATGCTCCTTCTACCACATATATATATTGTGTGTATATATATATATATATATATATATATATATATATATATATTTAAAAGGTACTTTATTCTGTGACTTCTTCCTTTAAGAATTTCGTAAAAATTAATTTTGTTGATTCTAAAAAATTAAAATAAAACCCCAACACTATACGCAGAGAAGAGACAGCAACAAAAAAAACGAACTCTAATACCATTTCGTGAGAAGCTCAGGGGGTGTATCCAAGAAGTGAGATGTTGAGGGAAATTTGCCCGCAGCCATTTATCCTATGCAATCCTTTTCAGTAGCTGTCTAAGAGCCGTGATTATATGGGGGGGGGGGGTAAGTAACAGTTGAAAAACATAAATGCTGTGTCGAATTAGTGAAGCATTGAAGGATTTAGGCCGCAGTCGTGTATCCAGGGTGCAAAGCCAAAAAGAGAGAAGTTCAAGGGGCTAAGAACCTTGTGAGGCCCTCGAGAGGTGTGTCCGTCCAACTAATGAGGTGTTGAGAGGATTATCTAGCTGACACATCCCCTACGGACGCTACTCTGCCGCTTCCTGTGGAGGGGAACTGAGAACTAGGAAAATAATAAGTGGAAAATCTCGACTTGATTAGGGTTAGGAGATGTTCGAACTCCATTCTCTTGACGAATAAACAAATGAAACTAGCAGTGGGGTGAGGGTACCCAATAAATGACGTTGTCTGGTGACAATTACAAATTCAAGGGCAAGTAACCGACCTGAGGGTCCAATCGGACTCCGCAGACAACAAAATAAATAATAACTAATATTTGAATATTTACTGAGTCTCAGTGTATATTGAAATATTTACTGAATCTCTTCAAATCGAATTGAAAATAATAAAATCATGAACAAGTACTAAGCTTCTGTACTTCATCGCTATGGTTATAATCAAATTGAAATATTTAGTACCTACAATTCCATTAGACACTGTGCAAGTATTCTTCCAACAAATATGAAAGTATAATGGTCCTAGCCCATTAAAATACAAACGGAATTCCAGTTGTATTCGCAGTGAGATTCCTATGTAAATAGAGGGAACCCGATGGAACCCTGCTCTAGGAAATAATTCACTCTACAAATAGCATTGCGGGCAAGTCAGTCTTACGTGAAAATACAGCTCCTTCGGTGTGTGTGTATATGCTCTCACCCAGAAAGATTGCCATTTTCTACAATTGCTTCTATAAATATACTTCTCTATTATATTGTACAAACAATGGAGTTTTATATTATTCTTTAATAAAAAAAACAAGAACAAAATAGACATCGATAACATATAATTTATATCATAATAAAAAAAAAAGACTAAATACGTAGAAGAATTTCCGATTAATTAAAACACGTCTGTCTAGAAACAAAATTAGTGTTTTCTTGAATTATCTGTTGTTATGGATTTTACTCCCAAAACGTAACGAGTCGCTTCTGGTTTGGATGAAGTTAGCGGGTTATTAAACCAAGGGCATATATAGAAAATAATTTCGTGGGAGCTGGGAGCATTTCGGGGAGGGGGTAAGGCTGGTAGCATTTGGGGAGTATGGAATACTAACAATAATTAACTTGGAATAGTTAGCCAACTAAAACGCTATTGCACCCTTAAAAAAATCTTTTTTTGAACTAAGTGATCTTATTTAATTTATTTTTAAGGTTTTTATGAAATATTTTTATCGATTAAATCTAAATTTCGGGGGCTGCACCCCCTTATATACATCAACTTATTAAACTGCTAATTATAGTTTCCTGAAAATGCTTTGAAGAAAAAAGAATTATATAAGAAGAATAGCAGTTTTTCACGCGTTTTCATGTTTTCATACGTGTAGATGAACCAATCCGGTTAACTCATCCAATATGTTTATAAAAGGTGAAGATTATCGGGGTTCGGTCATGTGATTGAACAGAACTACATTTTATAGCTAAAATGAGTTTTATTTTTGTCAACGTTTTGGCTTGACATGCAAGCCTACTTCACCCAATGGAGGAGAAAGAAAACTGTCCCGTTTCGTGGAGGCTACATTTCTGCAGGTTAGGTGGGAGAGGTGGAGAGAGAAGGGGCTAGGAAGAACTTAACGTAATATGTTCATAGAATTAACGTTGTTTCTCACACTCATAAAATGCACTATCAAGGGAAATGGTCCTGGAATAGAAAAAATAATTATTTAGACAAATACATTTTCTTTCTATTCTCGTCTAACATTGATGTATATTTTTTTCAGTGAGGCCGAGTTTAGTGAAACTTTCCGAAAAGCCGCCGATATTGGTAGCCGGTCAAGAAATGCAACTTCAGTGCTCTGCTACGGGTTCTAGACCACAAGCCGAGCTGTCCTGGTATAGAGAAAACAGGAAGTTCAAGAGGGGAAAGGTAAGATTTAACTGACATTTATGTCATTTTTAAGTAATATCAGATGTCTAATTGTTATAATTGTGATGATGCACGTGCAACGGTTCACTGGGCACAATCTAAGACATTATGAACCATTGTGCTTTTTTCCAATTTCTTCCTGCTACCGTACATAACTCGCTAAAGTCCAAAATTCTGTACTTAAGCGTTTTCACAACTGTGTTTAAATAATTCAGCTCGTTTACATTTAGCTGCTCTGGCTTAAGCTTATTTGCAACTATGTTCCCGTACTTGAACTATTTTACTACCCAGTTCCCATACTTTGGTTCTTATACACTTAGGATCTTTATTACTCGACAACCATATTTCATTCCATTGATATTACCTCTTTGCCTTTTGTTCCTGCCTACCACCAGGGCAATAATGTCTTAACATGAGATTCGAACAATAAAACTCAGCTCTCAGCTGCTCTGTTATCTAATAATTTCGAAGTTTTAAGCACTTATACCTCCGTTATTGTTGAGAATTTTGTAAGGTTTTGAACGATTACGTTCCACTATTATATATAATAAAATATATTATAATCCGAAAACTTGTCATGTTTATTAATAACTTTTTTTTCGAATACTTCCTTAACTCTAATTGTAACGAAAATTTAAATGACTTAGGTTAGATGAATTTAAAGCATATAGGAAATATTCCAATTGTATCCGACGATTAAAAGTACCCACCAAAAAACGTTAGTTCAGAGAACTATTATTATCAACTTTTCTCGAAAACGGTAGCAGATGTCGCCTTAAAAATGGTTTCATTCGTTTTCCTACGTTAAGGAATCTATGAAACGAGTAACAGGCCGCATTTTTCACTAAATGAACTGACTTGTTCCAATGTATTCTGTTTGTTATCCCTAAGAAATTACAATGTATTTGTTAACCCTTTGTTGCATCGTGATGCCTGCAAGCATCATATTATATTTTACACTCCCAGAGCACCATTTCGAGTATTTTCAAGTTATATTTCGTTTCCTGTAAGCATCAACAAGTATCAAAGGGACTGGAAGATTTTGAACATTGTACTTTGCTCCCAAGGAGGAATAAACAAGTTAATGTTGACAGAACCAGGAGTCTCATTTCTGACCCCGAGGGGACCCGTTTCGCAAGGCCACAATACTATTAAAACCGTCCATTCTGACCTAAAAAAAATAGTACTCTTTAGAACTAGTGGTGTATTTTACGAAGTGAAAGTTTATTTTATTGAAGTTTTATTTTTTTGAGCCAATTTTTGTGGTTGTTCATTTGTTTCCTGTGGGCACCATCGTGCATCTGGAACTGAGGTCTGAGCGATGGATTCCATTATGTGATCGATAATGGGGAGAGGAGAAACAGATTTTTTATATAATCACAGCACCAGATGATAGTGAGGATGATGAAGATGTCGACGACAAAGTTCTTTCCGAACCTTCGCGGATTTTTAACCAATGTTTTAGAGGTAAATGGCGACTATTTGAATGGTCCCTTCTCAGATTTGAATGATTTGTTTGAGAATGTACTGCCTGATGTATCTCAGAAGATGAGTTGCAGGATGGAAAACTGCAAGAACCAAACTTGTGGTTACTGTGATGAATGTGAACTTCATTTGTGTTTAACTAAAGGCAAATCATGTTTCAAGGATTACCATTTGTGATTTTGATGAAAAGAGAAGAGAGTTCTTTTTAACTTTAACTCATAAATTCTTTATATGCTTCAATAAATGTAAATGCTTATACATGTTCATTCACAAAAACATTCCTCCCCATATGCACAATGATGCCTACAGGAATCTTTCAGTTTTTCATAAATTTCTCTACAAAAAAAATCGATGAATTTTTTTCTGTATTTTTCGCGTTATCCTGAGGCCTATTTCTACCTCTCAGATTTTTTTTTTATGCGAAAAGAAAAAATCATGCATCAAAGGGTTAAATTACCTCAGCTGCGGGTGCTCATAAATATATCAATTTAAAAAGAATCCTTGTCATTAAATGTAAGCGTGTCCTATCCGGCATAGAATAACATCGTCTTGTCGAATTCTGCGGAAATTCGAACTCCATTCGTGTCTAGTAGTTGTGATTTCTCTCAGGTTGTTGTTTATAACGTTTGTCCCGTATTCTAGGCAAGTTTGCCGTAATGCGTGGCGCTATAAAGAAGATCCGATCAATGTCGTTATAGAAGACTAGTTAAGTGAGCCGTATGCAGAGTGGGAAGTGATAGTGGTTCGGGATGCGAGTTGGTGGGCTGAGTTTAAAAGGATATGTTTTTAGGCTGTCTCTAACAAACTGTTTACGCTGGAAGCCCTATAGCCTAACGAATGTTTACTCCAGTCCCCAACCCTCCACATGGCCCAACCCAGGGATCCTCGACGTAGCCTACTTCTGTCTTCTCTCTTCCATACAACATAGACCTTAATTCAACCAACTCCCTCCTTACCCCTCAAACTATTCAAAGACCCCTTCCCACGTTTTGCAACTCCCTAACGACCTTGAAATAAATGCCCTCCTAGAAAGTTTCTCTGTTCTTCTTCCGTTACTAACGTAACGTTATCGTTAGGCGGATACGATAAACGAACGATCTATTCACACATTCCTAGTGCTTATAAAAAATATGTATTATTATACATTATTATATTATTAGCTTTCCCCTTTGCAAGGAGTGCACCTTATATAATCTTGAGAGTGCTAAATCAGTATTTCGTTTATATATATAAACGAATTTGTTCCATTAATACAAAAATAGAAGAATAAAAAACAAAAACGAAATATAATAATACTAAATAAAATATACTATATATATATATATATATATATATATATATATATATATATATATATATATATATATCAACAAATTAAATTAAAGGCACTAAATTTAATTAAATTAGATCTATTAATTAAAATTATTTAAACATTAAATTGTATAGTATATATACATATGCGTTGCTGGCACGTTTTTGACTTATTTATTATATATAAGTGTCTTGTGAAGAGAAGCTAAGTGCCAGAAACGCATCGACAAATAAAAAATAGGGAATAAAAAAAAGCTTGAAAATATATTTTTGACCTATAAGGCCTTTACTAAGAGAACATAAATATATATATATATATATATATATATATATATATATATATATATATATATATATAAATAATTTATATAAACACATATTTTTTATTTTTATTTTTTACGAGATACAGTACACATGCAAAGTTACAAACTGTCTAAAATACAACTGATATATATATATATATATATATATTCTTATTTTTGCCTAGACCTGGAGGTTCGATTCCCACAAGAATTTGTGGGTTTTCTTTCTAAATACGGCATTTCCTCTATCTTGGCTAGAACAGTGTGGTAAGCTATAGACACCTCTTACTCAAGAAATCTGTTGTATTTATAAATTGGCGCTTTGATTTAAAAAAAAAACACATAAATATTAATAACACTGATTACTGGCTTATTTACTGGTTTTGGTAAACCATTTTCTTTGTAGGCAGTAATTTTAAGTAAATCATGAAGCCGCACTAGGAAATATGAACGTTTTAGAGCTTGAATTAATTTGCCAAATTTATTATTTATATTCAAGAAGAATTATTGACCTCCTGGCAATCCAAAACATTAATTTCTGAGAAATCCTTTCTTCGTTTCCACAGTGACAACGTTCTTTTTTTAATTTGTTTTGTTTTTTGTTTGCATTATATATGTTATTATTTTTTATTGGTATTATTTATTAAATAACTACGGAATTAATGCAGTTTAAAGCACAATCCAGAGGGATGGGCGTGGTTCCCATTAAATCAAAAAGGTTTTAATAAATTAGTTTAAATTTAATTGTTGCTACTCAATATAATAAAGGACGTCATACGTTTCAAAATGAATTGTGAATAGCGTCCTGCTAATTATCCATGTTGCTAATTGAAGCTTACTTTTCAATTGATAGGACGTCTACATGATGGAGTTTGCCTGTATTCAAATCTCCACATGCGTCTCATTGACGTTGGCTGATTGGTTGGTGTATCACTTTACCTTTGTGGAGGCACTGATTCGCATCCGACTCGGGTTGGGTTGCACAGCGATAAAGATCATTCGGAATGCAATATCATACAGATTCACGCCAGGGAATAGATTATCCTCCACACTAACATAGTAGAATGCCAGGAATGGTGATATTGGACAGTTCGGTTCTAATAAACACACAAGTCCGTGAACTATAGAAGAAAACTTGATTAATGAAACCTCAATTAACTAAAGGGATCCACGCGAATATTTTCCACAAACTCTCCGGACCCCCTGCCTAGTATATTCCCATGCCCCCCTTTCCATCTGGGTATTCTTCTATTAACACCTTTTTTCTACTTTCCGGTCATAAAACTTCTTTGATCCTTACCGACCTCCTCCCACCTCTTGTTGTTGTTCCTAGAAGAATCCAGTTTCCTTTTATATTTATCCGATGGTTACTTAATTGTTAACTTTGGTCTTTCTCTGCAACCCGGCACTTCATTGGTATATAGTACCTTATTTATTGTTAACGATTAAAGATATTATTATTATTATTATTATTATTGGGGGTTTTCTCCTCAGTCACCTGGGATAAATTCTTTCGGGGGCCGTTGCCAACCGAAAGAATTGTTTTTATTGATTTTTTTTTGTTGATTTTTTACGGGCGTTCATTTAAAAATTTACGAACCGTTCTGGCGGTATCAAGCAGTACCGCTTGTTGGGCACTTTTAATTAGATCCTCCGGCAGTTTCAAATAGTTATTTGCGGCAATCGTCGTTTTTGGAATGAGCCCGTTGGTCGAGATTATGACGGCTGTAATCATTATTATTATTATTATTATTATTATTATTATTATTGTCTATTCACTTGTACTTACCTCATTTAACATCCGTTTTTGATTTTCTAGAACTAAGTTCTAGGATATAACTATTGTTCACTTACCTGTTTTTTAACAACATAGTTGTTCTCATAAGTGATTTATATGTATAGATCTATCATTTATCTTTATTCGTTAACTTTTTTCTGTTTATTAATTCTGTATTTTCTTGTTCTTGTCGTTTAGCTGACGACGACTACCAAAGAGTAGCCGAAACATCCTTAGTACAGATTTTTACAAAAATCGTATTGATGTTTTCTTAGCCGAATCGCAACTATTTCCTGATTGCTTAAGGGATAATATTACCAGCCGGATAAGTCCGAAATTTCCACTGGTAATCTACGTGACAGGACGTTTTCAGGGACTTAGTCCCATTTTCAATGGCCCTACGTACAATACTAGCAAATAAAAAATAAAATTTGAAGATTACCAAGTAAAAAATGAAGGCGCCAGCGTATCGCCCGAAAAAAAACATAGTTTTGAGAAAACCGACTTTAACGTTTAATATACTGAGATGTTCAATTCTCCCCCTGTTTAATTTTTTTCTCATAATTTCTTGTGATGAAGATTTAAACAGTGGTTTTAAATTTTGAAATGTATTGAAGTAAGACGGTGGCAGTGAGTGTAAAACCACGTTTAAAAATTTTTCCGCCACATAAAACGCTCTTGGATATCATTTTTGATTAGTTAGCGAAGCATTTAAGAGCCTAAAAATATTGGCCAAATAGGTTGCAAGGTAGCATTACCCCCTTAAGGTGTTGGGTCTTCCCGTGGTCTAGTGGGTAACGCCTTAGGGTACGTTTACACTAGGATAGTTATTGCAGGATATTTATATCAGAGAGACATTCCCACTAATGTAAACCATGAACAATTTAGGTCTGATATATATATTTCTATCACGAGCTATAAGTGTCGACACTTCTATACCGTCAGGTGTAAACACTGATTATAAAGAGATGAATAAATGTCAGGGAGAACTATCTTGGTTTCTAGCTGTATTGTCGACACTTCTGTACCAACAGATGTAAACACTGATTATTTACTAGTTGCAACAGAATATTTTATTTATCGCTGGAGTTTTAACAGTTCGTCCACTTTTCTCTTGCAATGTGGGGGATAAAAAAGATTTTTTAAAAGTTGAAGTTATAAAACTTATCAATATGTACCAAAGCAAACCGGAGCTGTGGGACGTTAAGCGTATTACTTATTAAGATAAAATAAAATAAAACATCATGCTTTAACGGAAATGGTCGAAGCATTCAGTACAACTACCGAAGAAATTAAAAATAAAAATGAAAATTAAAGAAACCAATGTAATTGTGAAATATATCAAGTGTACAGTTTCAAAACATAGTTCATATTAATAAAATTTCATAATATAAAATAGTATTTCATTAAGTAAATACCTACTCACCAGATGCTAAAAATCGTAAAGCTGGAGCTATTCATTCTGTTACACTAATAGCCTTTCTGAATTTTGTATCTTGCTTTGATATAAGAGCACCTATTTTACAAGTAAGCTTATCGAAATCTGCTTGTTTCATTCTTTAAAAATTCGAAAACGGTGCTGGATCCTCGATATAGAGCTCAGACATTATTAATTGACTGAAGAAACCTAATTTTTCCCGTCTCAAAATCCATTCTCGAACCCATGCAGAACGGGTTTTTTATTTCCAACATTTTTATAATAATTGCACAGGCCGCGATTTTGCGTTTCGATACTTTCTTCATTGTTAGTTAGCAGAATGGACTACACAGGACATATATGTATGAGTGTAAACGGGCCGTACGGGCGTTATCGCAAATCGATAACTATCCTATAGATATCCATGATATAAATGTCTAGCTATTTCTCTCCGTATGTAAACTTGAAAGAGAATATCTATCCGATACATATATATCCTGACATATATATCCTGCGAGAAGTGTCAAGTGTAAACGTACCCTTAGATTCTCATGCGGCAGATGGGGGTTTGAGTCCCGTCTCCAGCAAGGAGTTTTCTCATTTCTGGGTCCATTGAGAATGTCGGCGCTAATCTCCTAAAAGTCGGTGTACACAAAAAAAAAAATAAATAAATAAAAAAAAAAAAAAAAAAACCTAACGTGTTTTCTCTACGAGTGATCTTGATGTAATATCATATTTTTTTTTTTTTTTGTTTCTATCCATCATACTTTCATAAAATGATTGAGATGCAAAATAAATTCAACAGCAAAATGAAAACTCACTTAAACCGGGTATATCATGTACTGGATCAAATTAGATAAATATATATATATATATATATATATATATATATATATATATATATATATATATATATATATTTGAAAAGTAATTACAAAATTGGTTGATGTGAGTGGAAGAAATTAATTTTTCATAAAGGCCAAATTGAATTGAGGAAGTTGTTCTTTTAATCCACTTAGTACAAACTCAATTAACCAACATGATGATAAAGATTATTAAACCTTTATAAAAGCAAAACCCAAAACCTTTTAATGAAAAACGAATTAATAATGAAACGTGACTAAGGAAAATAGAAGAATTACCCATGCTAGTATATTAGAAAAAACCGAAATGTTAGGCGTACTGCGCAAGATAACGAGACGTTTTTAATTTGATAAAATAAATGTCCATTAAAATATGAATTATCATTCTCCATCTAAGAAACAATTACAGGTTTATATCAGTGAATATTTTAATTAGGAGATTCACACCAAGAAATCCGATGTCATATGTACCCACTTCATGGAACCCAACATTATACACAAATAACATTATACGCAAATTTCCGTATGCCATCGATATGCTATAGATTCGCGTTAAATAATCCAATGCTATAAATACCCTTGTTACCCAATCCAATTTTATGCGCATTCACATCATAGAAAGCTATATCATACACATCTATATCGCCAAATACAATATCATACAAACCTGTGTCCCCTACTGCAATATCAGACAGATTTATGTCAAAGAATGGAATATCATAAACTAGAGATGGGGAAAATCGTTCTTTTCAAGGACTATTCCTTTTGTGATAGTTCTTCTTATTGAATTAGTTCAATGAACTACATAGTTCATTTTGGCGTGGACATAGTTCATTTTCGTATGGGCAATGTCAATCCGAGAAATAAGTGCTTAAAACTTCAAAATTCTTAGTTTTGTTCTTTTCAAAGGGTTTTTGTCTTTGTTTACCTAACTTCTCAATTTCTCAATTAGAAAGATCGAAAAAAGAAAAAGAACATAAAACACCTTAAACCTATCAATCAAAAGGCAACTATAGTTAATTGTCCACTGAAATTACCTTGAAGTGTTTCCTAACCCGAATATCTTTGTTCACGATTTCAGAGGTAAACGTTTAGTATTTTGGTATACAACTTACAAGCACCAGGTTCCTTTTTTAAGAATTTAGGTTTAATTAATTTACAATATATTTACAATTTATGCCTATTTTTAATTCGAAAAAAGCTTTTTAGGGTATGACCAAATCATTTTTCTTTCCTTAATTGGACGGAGCTTGATTATAGTTAACCTCAAATTGGTGAAAGTTATTCATGTTATAGACCAAAGTTGTTTATTTTTTATTTTTTTTTTTTTTTTTAATTTTTATTTAAAATAGGAAGAAATTCTACCTAAAAATAACTCTAAATAAAATGGTTGACAAAATAAGTTCTACTTATATTGCAATATTTGAACCATACGAACATAAATTTTCCAACTACAATAATTTATTGTGCCTTTAGAAATACTATTTAAAATACATTTCTTATTCGGAATTATTTGAAGAAAGGAGTGATTGAACTGAAGAGAAGTAGTGAACTAAGGGAAAGAAAGAGGGCGGAGAACTAACGTATGGATGTGTAGTTCAGGAACTAACTCGTTCAACTGTGTCTTCCGATCCCACCTAGTTCCCTAGTTGGTATAGGTCTTGGAGTGGGGTGAACATTGGTTGGGTGAGGAGTGGCTAAAAGAAGGATAGTTCACTAAAATGAAGAGCGCTCCGAACAGTTCTTTTTCCTGAATAGTTCTTTTGAACTATTTAGTTTCTGAACTACAACTACCTATCATAAACAACCAGATCACCGAATACGATATCGTACAGATTCACTAAAGTCCGAAACAAAACAAATAATCTAAATGCGACATGTAA
Organism: Gonocerus acuteangulatus; assembly: GCA_946811695.1. Classification (NCBI taxonomy): domain Eukaryota; kingdom Metazoa; phylum Arthropoda; class Insecta; order Hemiptera; family Coreidae; genus Gonocerus; species Gonocerus acuteangulatus. Next base: position 83,056,080 of record OX328132.1, on the reverse strand, counting down.
AACATTGAAAACCTATGAGTAATTGCAAAATAATTTTTGATTTATTTTATTTGTGAACCGCCACTTTAACTTCTTGCACTATATCAGTGAATAAAAACGTTGCCCGTGTACTATTAACGGCTGACGATTTTATTCACGATAAAATGCAAGCAGCAAAGTTTTCTATGTTTTACATTGGATTATTTTTATACTTATTTTCTTTAGGGTACTTCTATTTTTGAGTTATAATTAGATGTATATGCAATATTCTATATTCTATTCTATGTATAAGTAGGCGTATAACTATTTGTTAAATTGAATAAAATGTATTATTCTAATGGCATGTTTGCGTTTATGATTGGATCTATTTATTAACATTATATAGAGCAATTGCCTTGGTAGCGGGTGCTCATCAATAAATAAATAAATGAAAATTAATACTTATAAGAATGCTATATTGTGGTAATTCACATTTAAGGATGAAATATCGTACATATTACACAAAAGGATTTCACAAATAATGATTCGCCAAAAAATAATGTAAAGTATCATACAGACGCACGTAGATACAGGATAGTTGCTCAATTCCATGGATAATGCGTCAAAAGTATTTTAATTACATACACAGGGGTCTCCCGTAGTCTAGTGGCTAGCGCGCTGGATTCATAAGCGGGAGATGGTGGGTTCGATTCCCACCTCCGGCAGGAATTTTCTCATCTCAAGGCTCGCTGGGAAAATTCCTCGTTGCACCCTGGATGTCGGCGCTAATGACCTAGAAGTAGATGCGCCGTAAAAAAAAAAAAAAAAAAAAAAAAAAAAAAAAAAAAAAAAAAAAAAAAAATTACATACACATTTACACATGCCAGTTTGTTAAGATTCACTTCTAAAGATGCATTATCGTACATATTCCATCAAGGGGTTCTACATTACAAAGATTCAAGATAAAAAAAACTTGGTAATTTGTAATAATGAATTATATTAAATGTAGAATATAAATTCAATCCCATAAATTATCTGCGTATGGAATATTCTGCAGATTCATGTTGTAGAATGTAACACATTCACAACGATTTGTTTGGCATCGTAAAGATTTGTATTGAAGGACATAATACGTCAGATATTCGTGTATAAGAATAAAATATTATTTAAGCAAACGACGTAGTGTAAATGACAATAAAAATGAAATTCGGTGAATATTTTCATCTGCTTTATTTCAGATGGAGACTCACACGAACGACAGTACGATCGTGAGTACGGTGACGTTCACACCAATGCCAGAAGACGATGGACACCAGCTTAAATGCCAAGCGGTCAACCCGAGCATACCCTCAGCTAACATGGAGGACACGCTCAACCTCAACGTAGTCTGTGAGTAAACAATTTACCTCTATTCTCTAAAACTCATTTGAGTATTCAGATAAAAGAAAAGCTCTTTTTCTTCCGTAAAAGAAACTTATTTTAGTAAACAGTTTTAGTTCTAGGGGAGATGTGTAGCGCCAGTTCTAAAAACGCTGTACGCTAAAGTATTGTTTCTGGATTAGAAACTTTATTTTAATAAATAAAATGAACTGGGCACATACCATGTTGATCATCCATTTGAAAAGAGGACTTATTCAAGAAGCTGGAAGGTTTATTTCCAAAATGGAAAGTGTTTGAATGAGAAAATAAAGGATAAAGAAGTTGGGACAAAGTCATAGATGATATATGATGAGTTAAGAAATTCATAGACATTAATTGAAATGCTATTAAAAAGAATAGAAGGAAAGATTGTGAATGGTTAAATGGAGACTACCAATATGGCCTCAGGTACCAATATGGCTATCAGCTGGTCTGAAGATATTCCTAGTTTTCTTTTTATCTCTACTAATCTGCATCTTCTGACCTCCGAAATCTCACAAGGAATGTCATATCAGGTTTAGAAAACTATACTAAAGAAAATTATACTCTTTATTTTTGTCTAAATCTCACCAAAATCTACCCCGTATAAAACAAGCCCAAAAATAATAAAATAAAAATGTTAATAGATAATTAATTACTCCGTATAACAATATTAATAAAATCATTAATTCGTAGTAATTACCTGACTTTTTTAAATTGATATAAAAAGTGTAAACAGATATTAAACAACTATTAAGCTTATGTATGTTTCCAAACTTTATTATCAACCATAATAAAAAAACTATAGATAAATATGAAACCAATAAAAGATAAAAAATTGAATTCTCTGTGAAGTCTCTCTGTCAACTGACCTTGTTGGCTTGGACAAGCCTGTTGTCGAAGCACAGGGCGCTTGATTGGCTAATTTTGATCAATAGGCGTATTACATGCCATTTAAGGACAAAAAATAGTCCCATCTCATGGTTTTAATTAATAACCAAAGAAACAAAAGTCTTCCCCTTCATAAAATCTCCTGAAAATAGGTCAGAATTACCGAGCATATATATATCTTACAATCGTCAAGATCAATCTTTCATCTGAGATCAATCTAGGCCATTTTCTTATATATATATATATATATATATATATATATATATATATATATATATATATATATATATATTTGTAAATAGTAATTTAAAAAGAAATGAATTTAAATTTTTATTACTTTTTTATTTTGGTTATTTTTTTTTGGAAATAGTTTTTTGTTTTGTTTGTATTGTTCCTCATATGCAATAAAGGCTTTATTTATTTATTTATATATTGATATATATATATATATATATATATATATATATATATATATATAAATTAAGGAATTATTTATGAAATTTCTACAACTCAATCTAGTTCTTCCCTTTTCTGGATATGCCAGTCCTTTCTCTTAAACGTATTCTCTTGGAAAATAAATCAATTAATTTTGCTAAGAGCTTGAAAAAAAGAAAATATAAATTATTCTTCTCTCGGAAACGTGCTACGATCACGCATTGATTATACCATACATATTGACAGTCTTTTAGACATTTAACATAAATATACATCGGGGGGGGGGCTGAGGGGGCTGCAGCCCCATAAAAACCTCAATAATAAATTAAATAAGATCACGTATTGTTAGTTCAGACAGAACGGAAAGAATTTGTTTCTTTCTTTCCATTCTATTAATTTTTGTTAAATTAAATTAAAATATTTGGCTAACTATTCCAAGTTGTAGGTTGTTAGTATTGTATACCCCCCAAATCCTCCGGTGCTACCCAGCCCCCCTTCGAAATGATTTCCGATATACGCCCTTTTAAATGGACGATTTTATATCCTACAATTCTGACAAAATTTAATCATTCCTTAATAATTACTCCTTAAGAATGCCTCCCTTTAAGAGATCCAGCAACAGACATACAGATCACCTCATAGGATTCATATCGTAATCGCGGTTCATTCCTACGGCTAGAAACTAACTATAATTGAGAAGTAGACATATCAAAGAAGGCTGAATGAAATGGAGAAATTCACTTCTGAAGCAAAGGTAGAAAACGGGCCGAACTCTGAAGGTTTATTGTTTCAACGTCCCGGAAAGAGAGTTCTCCCAATTGTACAGCTCTAATAATGACTATGTGCAATTTCTGATGGTTTTGCTGATATAGATTTCTTGAAGGTAGGTTTAGGGCCAGGGGGTACCCGGCCTCCTTCTAGTCCAGCTCCGGGGCCACTTGGAAATATCACATACTCTACGTTTTACGATTCCAGTCCTCGACCCTTCACGTCTACCTTAACATCCCTTTTGTTGCAGACCGAGCCAAATACCAATTCCGCCCCTACATCCGAACCCATTTCCCCCGACTTACCTTTTCTAGTTTTCCTTCCGATACAAGCTGTAACAGGAACTTCTTTGCTATACTCATGTTGGTAGGATTAGGTCTAAATCATAGTAACAACTGAAAATTAAAAAGGACAAATTAATTTTCCTATTAATGGACCGTGAAAATATAATTCATCTTTCCTTAGGAAATTGAAATAAAATAGTTATTTTGTTCGAATATTCGTGCTAGGTGGAAGGTCAAAAAAAAAAAACTTCAAATTCTATTAATCACTGATTGACCCTTGCTCAAATTTACCAAATTATCGAATTAGGCGGAAGGTCAATAATATACGTCAATATAAAACTTGAGCTCAACTTGGAGCCCCTTCCACTAGTAAGGCCACGTGGACGTCTACAAGTGGAAGGATCTCCTCAAGTTGAGGCTCACGCTGTTGTATTTATAACATATTCCCCTAATAAGGGTCTCAGCGGTGCGAACCATGTAGGAAAGTTAAATAATTAGTGTAAAAGTGTAAATTGAAGTATTATGGAACTTCCTCCTATTTCGATTATCTGTTAACATTATTTTAAGAAATTTATGAGCAGTTCTTACTTTATTGAGAATTGGGGGAAATAAGAGCTAACCATTCGTAAGCTTGTAAAATTATTTTCAAAGAGAATACAAGATGATATCAGCCATACATGACCAGGCCGAAAGATATTAAAATAATGGTCTCCCCGCATTAAGGTCTTCTGGGTATGATCGTATCAATGTGGGAATAAATAACGATTAGGCAAACTTTCTGCAGGCTACATCGGTGTTCTGAGAACAAACCTGAGGAAGCCGACATATCAGCTATCTGGCGAAACGTCAGTTATCACCACATCGACACGGCAGTATCCAGAATATCTTTAAACATTAAAATGGACCTTGGAAGACCGGTGTGAACTTGGCGCCGAACATTAAGTAATCCAAAAATCAAACATATGTACGGATTGTACTTCGTTTGTACCTGTTTGTACCACATATGCTTTTGTTTGTACCTCCGCCAATAAAAAAATATAAACACTTAAAAAAATGGTCAGCGCCCGACATTAAAATATTTAAATTTTCTTTACGCCATTCGATAGACAATCGTTTGTACCCGTTTGTACCACTTTTCATTTCGTTTGTACCTCAAAGGGTACGCGAGTACGAATTATTTAAACTTTTGACGTACGCGAAAACGCTAAATCCGTTATTTTTGGAGATATCGAAAAACGGCCAACGGGATTCGATAGACAATCGTTTGTACCCGTTTGTACCACTTTTCATTTCGTTTGTACCTCAAAGGGTACGCGAGTACGAATTATTTAAACTTTTAACTTACGCGAAAACGCTAAATCCGTTATTCTTGGAGATATCGAAAAACGGGCAACGGGATTCGATAGACAATCGTTTGTACCCGTTTGTACCACTTTTCATTTCGTTTGTACCTCAAAGGGTACGCGAGTACGAATTATTTAAACTTTTAACTTACGCGAAAACGCTAAATCCGTTATTCTTGGAGATATCGAAAAACGGCCAACAGGATTCGATAGACAATCGTTTGTACCACTTTTCATATCGTTTGTACCTCAAAGGGTACGCGAGTACGAATTACTTAAACTTTTGACGTACGCGAAAACGCTAAATCCGTTATTTTTGGAGATATCGAAAAACGGCCAACGGGATTCGATAGACAATCGTTTGTACCCGTTTGTACCACTTTTCATTTCGTTTGTACCTCAAAGGGTACGCGAGTACGAATTATTTAAACTTTTAACATACGCGAAAACGCTAAATCCGTTATTCTTGGAGATATCGAAAAACGGCCAACGGGATTCGATAGACAATCGTTTGTACCCGTTTGTACCACTTTTCATTTAGTTTGTACCTCAAAGGGTACGCGAGTACGAATTATTTAAACTTTTGACGTACGCGAAAACGCTAAATCCGTTATGTTTGGAGATATCGAAAAACGGCCAACGGGATTCGATAGACAATCGTTTGTACCACTTTTCAAATCGTTTGTACCTCAAAGGGTACGCGAGTACGAATTATTTAAACTTTTGACGTACGCGAAAACGCTAAATCCGTTATTTTTGGAGATATCAAAAAACGGCCAACGGGATTTGATAGACAATCGTTTGTACCCGTTTGTACCACTTTTCATTTCGTTTGTACCTCAAAGGGTACGCGAGTACGAATTATTTAAACTTTTGACGTACGCGAAAACGCTAAATCCGTTATTCTTAGAGATATCGAAAAACGGCCAACGGGATTCGATAGACAATCGTTTGTACCCGCTTGTACCACTTTTCATTTCGTTTGTACCTCAAAGGGTACGCGAGTACGAATTATTTAAACTTTTGACGTACGCGAAAAAGCTAAATCCGTTATTTTTGGAGATATCGAAAAACGGCCAACGGGATTCGATAGACAATCGTTTGTACCCGTTTGTACCACTTTTCATTTCGTTTGTACCTCAAAGGGTACACGAGTACGAATTATTTAAACTTTTGACGTACGCGAAAACGCTAAATCCGTTATTTTTGGAGATATCGAAAAACGGCCAACGGGATTCGATAGACAATCGTTTGTACCCGTTTGTACCACTTTTCATTTCGTTTGTACCTCAAAGGGTACGCGAGTACGAATTATTTAAACTTTTAACTTACGCGAAAACGCTAAATCCGTTATTCTTGGAGATATCGAAAAACGGCCAACAGGATTCGATAGACAATCGTTTGTACCCGTTTGTACCACTTTTCAAATCGTTTGTACCTCAAAGGGTACGCGAGTACGAATTATTTAAACTTTTGACGTACGCGAAAACGCTAAATCCGTTATTTTTGGAGATATCAAAAAACGGCCAACGGGATTCGATAGACAATCGTTTGTACCCGTTTGTACCACTTTTCATTTCGTTTGTACCTCAAAGGGTACGCGAGTACGAATTATTTAAACTTTTGACGTACGCGAAAACGCTAAATCCGTTATTCTTAGAGATATCGAAAAACGGCCAACGGGATTCGATAGACAATCGTTTGTACCCGTTTGTACCACTTTTCATTTCGTTTGTACCTCAAAGGGTACGCGAGTACGAATTATTTAAACTTTTAACTTACGCGAAAACGCTAAATCCGTTATTCTTGGAGATATCGAAAAACGGCCAACAGGATTCGATAGACAATCGTTTGTACCCGTTTGTACCACTTTTCAAATCGTTTGTACCTCAAAGGGTACGCGAGTACGAATTATTTAAACTTTTGACGTACGCGAAAACGCTAAATCCGTTATTTTTGGAGATATCAAAAAACGGCCAACGGGATTCGATAGACAATCGTTTGTACCCGTTTGTACCACTTTTCATTTCGTTTGTACCTCAAAGGGTACGCGAGTACGAATTATTTAAACTTTTAACTTAGAAAAGTGGTACAAACGGGTACAAACGATTGTCTATCGAATCCCGTTGGCCGTTTTCCGATATCTCTAAGAATAACGGATTTAGCGTTTTCGCGTAAGTTAAAAGTTTAAATAATTCGTACTCGCGTACCGTTTGAGGTACAAACGAAATGAAAAGTGGTACAAACGGGTACAAACGATTGTCTATCGAATCCCGTTGGCCGTTTTTCGATATCTCCAAAAATAACGGATTTAGCGTTTTCGCGTACGTCAAAAGTTTAAATAATTCGTACTCGCGTACCTTTTGAGGTACAAACGAAATGAAAAGTGGTACAAACGGGTACAAACGATTGTCTATCGAAGCCCGTTGGCCGTTTTTCGATATCTCCAAAAATAACGGATTTAGCTTTTTCGCGTACGTCAAAAGTTTAAATAATTCGTACTCGCGTACCCTTTGAGGTACAAACGAAATGAAAAGTGGTACAAACGGGTACAAACGATTGTCTATCGAATCCCGTTGGCCGTTTTTCGATATCTCCAAGAATAACGGATTTAGCGTTTTCGCGTAAGTTAAAAGTTTAAATAATTCGTACTCGCGTACCCTTTGAGGTACAAACGAAATGAAAAGTGGTACAAACGGGTACAAACGATTGTCTATCGAATCCCGTTGGCCGTTTTTCGATATCTCTAAGAATAACGGATTTAGCGTTTTCGCGTACGTCAAAAGTTTAAATAATTCGTACTCGCGTACCCTTTGAGGTACAAACGAAATGGAAAGTGGTACAAACGGGTACAAACGATTGTCTATCGAATCCCGTTGGCCGTTTTTTGATATCTCCAAAAATAACGGATTTAGCGTTTTCGCGTACGTCAAAAGTTTAAATAATTCGTACTCGCGTACCCTTTGAGGTACAAACGATTTGAAAAGTGGTACAAACGATTGTCTATCGAATCCCGTTGGCCGTTTTTCGATATCTCCAAACATAACGGATTTAGCGTTTTCGCGTACGTCAAAAGTTTAAATAATTCGTACTCGCGTACCCTTTGAGGTACAAACTAAATGAAAAGTGGTACAAACGGGTACAAACGATTGTCTATCGAATCCCGTTGGCCGTTTTTCGATATCTCCAAGAATAACGGATTTAGCGTTTTCGCGTATGTTAAAAGTTTAAATAATTCGTACTCGCGTACCCTTTGAGGTACAAACGAAATGAAAAGTGGTACAAACGGGTACAAACGATTGTCTATCGAATCCCGTTGGCCGTTTTTCGATATCTCCAAAAATAACGGATTTAGCGTTTTCGCGTACGTCAAAAGTTTAAATAATTCGTACTCGCGTACCCTTTGAGGTACAAACGAAATGAAAAGTGGTACAAACGGGTACAAACGATTGTCTATCGAATCCCGTTGGCCGTTTTTCGATATCTCCAAAAATAACGGATTTAGCGTTTTCGCGTACGTCAAAAGTTTAAATAATTCGTACTCGCGTACCCTTTGAGGTACAAACGATATGAAAAGTAGTACAAACGATTGTCTATCGAATCCTGTTGGCCGTTTTTCGATATCTCCAAGAATAACGGATTTAGCGTTTTCGCGTAAGTTAAAAGTTTAAATAATTCGTACTCGCGTACCCTTTGAGGTACAAACGAAATGAAAAGTGGTACAAACGGGTACAAACGATTGTCTATCGAATCCCGTTGGCCGTTTTTCGATATCTCCAAAAATAACGGATTTAGCGTTTTCGCGTACGTCAAAAGTTTAAATAATTCGTACTCGCGTACCCTTTGAGGTACAAACGAAATGAAAAGTGGTACAAACGGGTACAAACGATTGTCTATCGAATCCCGTTGGCCGTTTTTCGATATCTCTAAGAATAACGGATTTAGCGTTTTCGCGTACGTCAAAAGTTTAAATAATTCGTACTCGCGTACCCTTTGAGGTACAAACGAAATGAAAAGTGGTACAAACGGGTACAAACGATTGTCTATCGAATCCCGTTGGCCGTTTTTTGATATCTCCAAAAATAACGGATTTAGCGTTTTCGCGTACGTCAAAAGTTTAAATAATTCGTACTCGCGTACCCTTTGAGGTACAAACGATTTGAAAAGTGGTACAAACGGGTACAAACGATTGTCTATCGAATCCTGTTGGCCGTTTTTCGATATCTCCAAGAATAACGGATTTAGCGTTTTCGCGTAAGTTAAAAGTTTAAATAATTCGTACTCGCGTACCCTTTGAGGTACAAACGAAATGAAAAGTGGTACAAACGGGTACAAACGATTGTCTATCGAATCCCGTTGGCCGTTTTTCGATATCTCCAAAAATAACGGATTTAGCGTTTTCGCGTACGTCAAAAGTTTAAATAATTCGTACTCGTGTACCCTTTGAGGTACAAACGAAATGAAAAGTGGTACAAACGGGTACAAACGATTGTCTATCGAATCCCGTTGGCCGTTTTTCGATATCTCCAAAAATAACGGATTTAGCTTTTTCGCGTACGTCAAAAGTTTAAATAATTCGTACTCGCGTACCCTTTGAGGTACAAACGAAATGAAAAGTGGTACAAGCGGGTACAAACGATTGTCTATCGAATCCCGTTGGCCGTTTTTCGATATCTCTAAGAATAACGGATTTAGCGTTTTCGCGTACGTCAAAAGTTTAAATAATTCGTACTCGCGTACCCTTTGAGGTACAAACGAAATGAAAAGTGGTACAAACGGGTACAAACGATTGTCTATCAAATCCCGTTGGCCGTTTTTTGATATCTCCAAAAATAACGGATTTAGCGTTTTCGCGTACGTCAAAAGTTTAAATAATTCGTACTCGCGTACCCTTTGAGGTACAAACGATTTGAAAAGTGGTACAAACGATTGTCTATCGAATCCCGTTGGCCGTTTTTCGATATCTCCAAACATAACGGATTTAGCGTTTTCGCGTACGTCAAAAGTTTAAATAATTCGTACTCGCGTACCCTTTGAGGTACAAACTAAATGAAAAGTGGTACAAACGGGTACAAACGATTGTCTATCGAATCCCGTTGGCCGTTTTTCGATATCTCCAAGAATAACGGATTTAGCGTTTTCGCGTATGTTAAAAGTTTAAATAATTCGTACTCGCGTACCCTTTGAGGTACAAACGAAATGAAAAGTGGTACAAACGGGTACAAACGATTGTCTATCGAATCCCGTTGGCCGTTTTTCGATATCTCCAAAAATAACGGATTTAGCGTTTTCGCGTACGTCAAAAGTTAAAGTAATTCGTACTCGCGTACCCTTTGAGGTACAAACGATATGAAAAGTGGTACAAACGATTGTCTATCGAATCCTGTTGGCCGTTTTTCGATATCTCCAAGAATAACGGATTTAGCGTTTTCGCGTAAGTTAAAAGTTTAAATAATTCGTACTCGCGTACCCTTTGAGGTACAAACGAAATGAAAAGTGGTACAAACGGGTACAAACGATTGTCTATCGAATCCCGTTGCCCGTTTTTCGATATCTCCAAGAATAACGGATTTAGCGTTTTCGCGTAAGTTAAAAGTTTAAATAATTCGTACTCGCGTACCCTTTGAGGTACAAACGAAATGAAAAGTGGTACAAACGGGTACAAACGATTGTCTATCGAATCCCGTTGGCCGTTTTTCGATATCTCCAAAAATAACGGATTTAGCGTTTTCGCGTACGTCAAAAGTTTAAATAATTCGTACTCGCGTACCCTTTGAGGTACAAACGATTTGAAAAGTGGTACAAACGATTGTCTATCGAATCCCGTTGGCCGTTTTTCGATATCTCCAAACATAACGGATTTAGCGTTTTCGCGTACGTCAAAAGTTTAAATAATTCGTACTCGCGTACCCTTTGAGGTACAAACTAAATGAAAAGTGGTACAAACGGGTACAAACGATTGTCTATCGAATCCCGTTGGCCGTTTTTCGATATCTCCAAGAATAACGGATTTAGCGTTTTCGCGTATGTTAAAAGTTTAAATAATTCGTACTCGCGTACCCTTTGAGGTACAAACGAAATGAAAAGTGGTACAAACGGGTACAAACGATTGTCTATCGAATCCCGTTGGCCGTTTTTCGATATCTCCAAAAATAACGGATTTAGCGTTTTCGCGTACGTCAAAAGTTTAAGTAATTCGTACTCGCGTACCCTTTGAGGTACAAACGATATGAAAAGTGGTACAAACGATTGTCTATCGAATCCTGTTGGCCGTTTTTCGATATCTCCAAGAATAACGGATTTAGCGTTTTCGCGTAAGTTAAAAGTTTAAATAATTCGTACTCGCGTACCCTTTGAGGTACAAACGAAATGAAAAGTGGTACAAACGGGTACAAACGATTGTCTATCGAATCCCGTTGCCCGTTTTTCGATATCTCCAAGAATAACGGATTTAGCGTTTTCGCGTAAGTTAAAAGTTTAAATAATTCGTACTCGCGTACCCTTTGAGGTACAAACGAAATGAAAAGTGGTACAAACGGGTACAAACGATTGTCTATCGAATCCCGTTGGCCGTTTTTCGATATCTCCAAAAATAACGGATTTAGCGTTTTCGCGTACGTCAAAAGTTTAAATAATTCGTACTCGCGTACCCTTTGAGGTACAAACGAAATGAAAAGTGGTACAAACGGGTACAAACGATTGTCTATCGAATGGCGTAAAGAAAATTTAAATATTTTAATGTCGGGCGCTGACCATTTTTTTAAGTGTTTATATTTTTTTATTGGCGGAGGTACAAACAAAAGCATATGTGGTACAAACAGGTACAAACGAAGTACAATCCGTACATATGTTTGATTTTTGGATTACTTAATGTTCGGCGCCAAGTTCACACCGGTCCTTGGAAGTCTACGAGAAGTAATGGTTTTGTTCCATTGATCATTAGGACTATTTTATTGGTGCTTCCTATATATATTATATAACATTTTATATTTTTGTTATATTTCTTCGGTCGCTCCATACTTCAATATTTTATTATACATCGTGGCATGGGATCAATAAAAGGAAGATACAAAACATAATTTTTCAACCACTTCATTAAAATGTTATAAAATATACATGATCTTCCATTATCACCTCTCCAGGGACCATTTCCACATACAATAGTTATTTTAAAATTTGTAAATAACAATCACAGATAATTTAAATAATACATATTTTTCAGTCAACCATTGCATAGAAGAAAGTCTATTATTAATATTATTTAACAGATGCTACATATCTTAACGCCATTATTGGTGGAAATGGTCCATCGTAGAATTCGTAATGGAAGATTGTGATAGATATAGCGCAAAAAAAAATTTAAAATTTGATTAAAGATTCGTGTACTTTTTAGTGAACCCATTGCTAAATATACAATATAATCAATTATTTGTTTTGTTGTAGTGAGGAATAAAATGTTTCATATAGGTGTATTCAATTGCTTAGAAAAGAATAACAAGTTGGAAAGAAGAAATTAAGTTCTTCTCTTCATTGACTTCGTATGCTCATTTGGCATGGGCTTAGATTGCGCAGTTACACCTTGTCGGATTTTACATAATTCATGATAAAATTTTGCCAGAGATGCTGAATAAAAGTGAGATGGGTTGATAAATGCCGATGGATGAAGTTGTTTTATCTCTGAATAAAACTTTTGAAGTCACTTCATAAAACTGCAAAGCATACAAATTCTATAGATGTAGGGATTAGGAGATTTGGTAGAAGCGGTGGGGAATAGGATATGAAGAATGGTTAATGAGGAAAAGTTTTTTGGCTGAGTGTAAGGAACCTGGCCAAGTTTTTAGGTTTCTGTTAACAAGGCTGATTTACACCTTTCCAGCTATTCGGCCCATTCTCTAAATCATCTATCTCAGGGTGTAGGGTTGAGGTTCGGCACCCTACCATCTTCTTCGAGAAGGAGTTAATGGTCTCTGTGGCAAAAACCATCAACCCGAACAACCTAACCCCTTCTCTCATTCACCTAGGGGCCAATCTACAACTCTGCGCCCATATCTCTTAACCCTTCCTTAGACAAACTACAAGTAGGCCATGGCGCCTCCATTCCTTCCTCATCTTTTCTATTCCCCCGCCACACTTGGACACGATTAAAATAATTTACACAGCCTAAATCTCAGGTATTATATCAAATTAGTGTATTTCCATAACATCCTTTTACTACTTAGTATAATTTGAGAAACTGAGAATTAGAACTCTTAACATTTTTCTCAATATTCCCTGGATAGAGGGAAATCCACAAAAAATTGTTCCAGTGTAATTCTCCGAACTAAACAACTTAATATTATATATTATTATATTATACCCCCCCCCCCCCCCCCCCGTTGAAATTCAAATAAAATAATGATTTGATAAATTGAAAGTTATTTTGTCAATATTTGTTTTCATTATTTTCGCAGAATGTAATTAATTTCCTTCCAGAGTTTTTTGTATGCGTGGTACTAGACTACTTAAAAAGTGAACAGAAAATTCACATTTTCGTCTACTGATCTTGATGAATAATAAGAGGAACGGGATGCAGCGCCCCTAGTGGTATAAGTCAAAACTCCACAGTTCGTATAAAGTCATATCAAACCAGAGGCGCTCCTAGTGTGTTAGCCAACCTGCATATGGTGAGAGAATTCTATTCAAGCATAGCACAAAGTAACCCCCCCCCCCCCTTCTGATAAACCGATTAAGTTTATTTATACAACACTTCTTTCTTATTAGATACCCCCGACATATACCGCGTTTCGGATAGATATTATGACTGGTATGAGTAAATTAGTAATTTAGTCATTTGGAGAGGAAGTAAACCCCCCCCCCCAATGAACCAATCCAGTTTATTACAAGGACCGAAATAAAAATTAAATGTTTCCTAAAAATTATGACAAAAAAAATTACTTCATAATTTATATTTTTAAAATTAATGAATAACTGTTATGAAATAATTTTTATTTTTAAGCTTTTAAAATAAAAATTATAAGACAATTTTTTTAAAAAAAATAATAAAATATATAAAATATATTAAAGGTTATTTGAAACTCATTTGAAATAAAAATTAAAAGTTATTTTCGGTCCCTGGTTTATTATCATCATTTTTCATCATTAGATGACCCCTGGGAATGTAATGGCCCCAGAGGAGGTGGCATATAGGCCACGAGACATGAAAGGAAAATAGGTAATAAAGTGGTACTAAAGTACTATTTTTTTACCTATACCATGTATATCCAAAATTCAATAAATATATATATATATATATATATATATATATATATATATAAATTCTAACGGGGTCATTATCGGTGTCTACTGGGTAGGATCGATTAAGATTTGAAGACATTTTTCAAAAATTCCATCATGAGTGCACCCTCAATAGCTACTTTCCTTCGGAGGAAAATGCTTAATAGTTGTTACTAGTTAGTCTTGTGTTAAAAACATCTCTAAGGGCTTCACATCAGATAATACCTCTTTAGGAGCACTAAGAGTAATTAAATCGTAATTCTACAGCTAGTTTCTTGCTTATGCTACAAGGCTCACGATCAAACTCAGTTCATCTACATGACTAAGTTTGTTTTTGTTTTTTTTTTGTGTTTTTTTTTTCGGCTTCTTCACAACTAGCGCTTCGACAACTAGGCCATTAGCGCCGACATCCAGGGTGGAGTGAGGAATTTTCCCAACGAGCCGTGGATCTAAGGCGCTAGCCACTAGACCACGGGAGACCCCTACATGACTAAGTATCAGCTGTTTAGAATAATAAGTTAAAATGTATATCGGGAGTTGTATTTTATTTATTTATTTAAATGTTAACGTCCATTATTATTAACTAAGAATTTTAGGACGAGTTATCTATATGTTACCTCCCTTTTCTAGCCTGAACCACTTTTTCATTATATTCAATTTTCGTTGTTTTGTTTTTTTATTTATTTATTAAATCGTATTATTATGTACTTTATTTTATTTTCCGTTTTGTGGTATTATTTTCTTTTTACAAAACCCTATCAGTTTGAACCATATTACTTTTTTCCCTTTCATTAAAATAATAGCATCAATATGTTTGCTGCCATCTGTTTGAAATTGGATCACGTCCGTAGGTATGTCTAAATGCACCATAATTTTCCTTATTATTATGACCCTGGTCAACGCGGAATATTCTAGATTATTGGTGCCTAAATTGAATAATATTTCTCAAGATATTAATATAATTTAAATTAAGAAATAAAAAGAGTTTCTTTATAATTTTTTAATGATGGCAGATGAGGCGGAGAGAGAAAGTTGGAGGTCTACACCGAGGAAATTAAATTTTACATCCCTCCCTTGGCTCCGAAGCGAAGAAAGGTTTTCACTTCGATTTCCCAATCTAATTTAATCAGCACTTATGCTAATCAATGTTCTTTAATAATCGTAAATATAATTAGAGGAGAGGGGTGCCTTTATTATGCAGAGAATCTCTTTAGTTTAAAACCCTGCCCTTCCCTCATGAATGTTTAACTCTTTTCTTTTCTTCCAAGCCCATTGCCACCGGCGGAATAACTTCGCGCTCTTCCTGCATCTCTCTTAGTTCAGCAGTAGATGTCTGAATAAAGGTGGAAAATAAAGAGCTTTCTACAATTTTCCTGTTTCCCCCAAACCAAATTAACTCTCCTCACATTCAAAACCCCTATCGAGCTAGAATACTTCTTAACACACTCTCAATTTCCATTCAAGATTACCCCCTCCGATCTTCTATAGCGGCATGGAAATCGAATGAAACGTATTATGCAGATTTATACCTACTTTTGTTGGAGAAAGCAATTGACACATTTTCATTGAAATTTTATGAAACGTACAAAAAAAATTAACAAAAGGTTCTCAGCAAAGTTATAAGTTTAACCACCATTACTGATTAATATACATAAAACAATCGAAAAATAATAATAAATCTTAAAAACCGTTTCAGGAATCTCGAAAAACAAATTACACCTAACAAGTCCCATTTCAACTTAGAGTGTATATGTAGCTAGGGCCCAATTCGAAATATTTTGGTTATTTTCGAAATAAATTTTTCTCATTACTATGATACTGTGATACAGTATGTATCGCAGGTAGATGATAAAACACAAGGTAGGTAGGAGGATGCTAGACAAAAAATTTAGTTAAACGCTCCCAACTTCACGTTTCTATTTCGTCCAGTTCCAGATAAATGCCACGCTAAAGATTATTTTGAAAAAAAAAAGAAACAAAGATTTTTGTTGATACCCCCTCATTTTCACTCCTCGTACACATTATTTTCAAAGTCTATTACTTTTTTTAAAATCAGCATTAAATCGTATTAAAGGCTAATGCACTTAAAATATTCACAAGTGTAATTTTCATCCGCAAAAACTTTTCAAGGGGTTGATATTAATAAAAACGTCTAGTTAGTAACAAATTTTGGAGAATCACACCAAAAAATAAAAAAAAAAATCAGCAAGCTGTCGAACCTTTCCAACGTTATACTCTGAACCAAGATTATCACTAAATTTCAAAATTTAATTGGAAATTTATGGTAAAAATAACTATCAAATAAAACTAATATCACGTCCATTTTTGCAGTGTTATCCGAAATAAATGAAAATCACACAGGTCTACATTTGATAAAAAAAACACTCGGAGCGGAATGGTCCGCTCCGACCATACCACCATATATATATATATATATATATATATATATATATATATATATATATATATATATATATATATACTACTACTACTACAATGAAAAGATATTTTTACAGACTCATTGAGCTAAATCAACGCTGCACTTAGACACACCTTGTAATCATCAGCAATATATTCACTAATCTTAAAGTAGAGTCCGCATCTCAGAGTCACAGACCATACTACTTTGTATCCATTAGCAACTCGAATATAATTGTGAGAGGAAAGATAACCCTTGATGGAATCACAGTCCGTGTCATTGAAGATATTTGTAGGACGTACGGATAGATTAATAAGTTGGGTTGTTGGCCAAGAGATTCTATCCGTTCCGTTCGCTCTATTCCCTCACTACATGATACTCATAACATTAGAGTAGAGCAAAGTTTGTCGGAGTAATTCGTTGGTAATTAAAACTTGGGGAATAGGTAGTCCAACCACTAGCCACTAACTGTCTCCTTCTATTCTCCCCTAGTTCTCTCACATCCTCTCTAGGCCTTCGCTTTTATATAATAGCTGGTAAACGCATTATAAGTCAGTCCGACGTTTTATTTGTTTCATTCAATGGTACTCAATCGAACTATTCTCAAAATTAAATCGGAAATGAACGTAAATCTTTCATTGTGAAATAACATTATTTTTGAGGGTATTTAATCATAATTAAATTTAATTATTGTAAGGTTTCATTATTATTAAGATTAATTATTGTTAGAATTACAATCAACTGTGAGAGGCATTCAAATATTTTTATGTTTCGCGGCACATATTATACGAATCAAGAGTATGTGATTTGGGCACCACTGACCCTCGTGCTTGGCAGGAGAGCATGGTCCGCCATACATTCGTATTCCTATAGCCGGCACGTGCGCAAGCAACTCTTGTTATGTGCCTGTATGCCAGTGGCTTTTAATGGTTTATTTTCCGCTTCCCTTGGTGTTCTTGGCATGATTATTCCTATAGGCGGCCCATGTTTGTTATATTGGACCTTTCTGGACGCCTACCTATCCGGCGAATGGTGAGATACTTCCATAATTCCCTCAATTCTCTTCCTAAACCCTGTTTCCTTTCTTCTCACCTTTCAATGCCGTATACCTGGATGTGGATCCCCTGAAGGTAAGGCTAATTATTATTATTTTTACAATATGTTTGGGTTGTACCCACATTTCATCATATTTTGTCCTTTGCTTCTAACCGAGCTCACCAGAGCAACCACATTTTTTTTCTTCCCTAATAATATCCCACAATGTACCTAGATTTTTGCTTATCAAGATAGGACATCCATTTATGAGCTCAACAGAATAAGGCAAACTGATATTCATAACACAAAATATATATATATATATATATATATATATATATATATATATATAGTTATTTATATATATATATATATAGTTATTATATATATATATATATATATATATATATATATATATATATATATAATTTTAGTAGGCATTCAGAAAACTCTCAATTAAATACATTTATTTCCTCAGTTTTGAGCCGTTTTTATCAGAAAATACAATATTACAATAATTCATACGATTTTTACTATTATGCAATTCATTATACAATTATGCAGTTCATTATACATCTAAATATAGTATCAATTCTGTACTAGACAACTAGAAGAATATTACATCAACACACTCCTCACACTGACGAACAGGATGTTTTTACAATCCGTTTTTGAGTAACCTAAATTTTCCTAATGGTCTTGTAGACCATTGACACTCAACGCAAAACATTTTCTTCGATTTCTTCCTTTGGACGTCATTATGTACACAAATACATTTCTTTTATCAGTTATTACGGTGACACAAGACGTTGTAAAAACATCGCAAACATGTGCAGTATAATTCTCGTCCAAAATTCTTCTGTTAAATTTCAGTAATAGGAGCTTTACATTTTGAAACAACTCGATAGAAGCAACCACCAAAAGATATGAAAAGGTTCTTGGCGCAACAAGATACCCTTTCACAAATATAGTCCACATTCAAGCTCGTTTTGGAGCAAAGGCCTCTCTCGACTTATATCCTTAGTTGCTTGCAAACTTGATAGGACCAACCACTAGTTATGTCCAAGAAAACCTTGGATTCATGTTTTCTACCAATCATAACTTGGAATCGGGCTTGGAACGTGTTGTGAGTCCGTAGACACCTATGGTCCGGATGACACCATTCATTCAAGCAAGCATCAATCGCATGTTTATCAATGAAGAAGGGGCCATAAACAAAAACAGAAAAATTTCATCTGATTAAGCAAGATAAGGTATCATTATCACATCGATAAAAAATCCATCAATATTATACTACCAAAATATTTCGCCTTGCCGGAAGTTTTTTCTGCCTAAAATAGACCCAACCAACCTCTCTCATCGGAAAACCACCATCCTGGGAGATCATCGTGCAATCTTTGAATACGGGAAAAAACCTTCGCCCGTATTCATACTCAAAATAACAGATCTAAGGCAGTTTCGAAAATACTGTAATTAAAAATAGCAAAGCCAAGGGAAATAAAATGGAATATTCAGATAAGGTCACAAGAAGTTGCATTTCTAGCCAGATGGTCTTTTCATTTCATAATATTCTAGAAGTTGAAGTTAACACCTACCATCCAAGTTAAATTAGAAGAGCTAAATGATTGGATGGAGAAGAAGTTTTATGGCGAAGCTCGAGAATTACGAGCCATGGAGAAATAACTACTTCTTGGATTAGTTCAGGGAAATGGCTAAGCCAATCCAATGAGGCAGTTTTATTTATTTATGGTACTTCCTAATATATGTAATTACTTCATTTTGTTTTAGCGCGGTTCCTCCCTCCCCCATAGGGAGGAACCCCGCTTATAAGGTTGATACAATGAAACAATCCGGAAGTGCCGACTAGAAAATTTTGCGTTTCAGAACCCCTAGAAACCGAAAATAACGGTGGTTCAAATTTGTATATATATATATATATGTATATATTTATTTATATATATATATATATATATATATATATATATATATATTTGTCTGTTCGCTCTCTAAATAGAAGACGAATGGTCCGATTTTGATGAAATTTGGTACAAAAATCAGTCGTCCAATTTAAAAGGTCAAGTTCGTTAACCAGCAAAATCCGCCCACTGGAAGATGGCGTTTGGGGCGAAATTCGCGCAGAAAAAATCGTAACGCTTACGTTTTTGAGTTCATAAGCTTGTAAGTACTCTTTTTATAGGCTTCTTGGGCTAGGAAAACGAATGAAACCATTTTCAAGGCGATAGCTTTAACCGTTTTCGAGAAAATTGGAAAAATAGTTTTTGAATACCGTTTTTGGTTTGGGTACTTAGAATCACGGGATTCAGTTGAAACATTATCTGCATGTTCTACTTTCATTAAAACTAATATGTAGAAAGTTATGTTGCGTTTGGAGTTAAGGAAGGGTTAGAATAAAATATGTTATGAACAGACATGAAAAGTTTTGGTAACTTTGTATACTTTCCTTAATATCTCGAAAAATGTTGAGAATCTTGTGAAACAAAAGATTATCATTAGAATGCTTACTAAATGCTCTACAAAAGAGGTTCTAATGAAAGTTTTGATTAGGCGATGTCAATCGGAGAAATAAGTGCTTAAAACTTTAAAGTAATTGATTGCGCTTATTCGAACTGTTCTTTTTGTCTTTGATTTTGGTACTTAGAATCATGGGCTTCAATTGAAACATTTTCTCCATGTTTGAATTTTATCAAAACTAATATGTTGAAAATTTGGTTACGTTTGGAGTAAAGGAAGGATTAAAATAAAATATTTCATTTTTAGACATGAAAAGTTTTGGCAACTTCGTATATTTTCATTAATATCACGAAAACGGTTTGGAATCTTGGCAAGCAAAAGATTACCATTCGAAAGGTTACTAAATTTTCTACAAAAAATGTTTTGAAGACATTTGCGATGGGATGGTCATATTTGGAGAAATAAGTGCTTAAAACATAGGTAATTTCGTTCATTTGAACGAATCTTTTTGTGTATTTCCTACAGTTTTTTTTCACTGCTCGTTATTTTTGTGATTGCTTATAGTAGTCAAATGTATAAGTCAATAAAACAGGATACGTATATATAGAAACAATATTTTGTTTCAACGGTATCTTGGAATTCGAAGATGCCCTATGAATATCTAGATGACTGTACTGGTGTTGATTTCGTTCTTTAGAATTGTTTTTGGTATTCCCTATTTATTATTTATTAATTTTTTTGTTTAAATTCATTGAACAAAATCATAGGAATTCGAAGGTGAGGAGCTAGTAGGCTTAGGGTGGGGGGCGTTTTCCCTGTCCCCAGGTACCCTCGTCTCCCTGTGTACCCTCGTCATCTTTAAGTCCTTGTCTAGAGTCATAAAGATAAGCCTCCAAACAACTTTAGGAATGTAGGATTTCTAATTTTTGCCAGTATCAGAACAGCCGCAGTGGTACAGACGTACCGGTCTATACTAGTTGCACTCCACACGGTGGTAGTACTTGTTATATGCCACAGCGGATCGCTCATTATAACCTTATTTTATACGTATTAAATAGGTACCTACAAAAATTTTATTTGTGTATAAGTGTTGCGTTATTGGGATTAGAATAAAATATTTTATTAACAAACATGAAATACTTCGGAATCTTTGTATATTGTCCTTAATTTTTTTTTCTTTTATGGTGTATCGAAATCTGAGTCATTAGCACCATTTTTTCCTTATGAGCTTTATTATACTTAGATTTAGCTAGCAACAATATTTTACACCGCAATTAAAGTGATTTGCTCTTCTTATAAACATAATATTTATATTATAATATAAACATAATACATTAATTTGTCTGACAAAAAAAAGTCCGACCCGCAGGAACTGCTTCATCTTAGCGCGGTTCCGTTCTTATCTCAAGTGCGATTAGTGAAGGAATAGAGCAGCTATCGGTAGGTATTAGCACCATTTTTCCCCCTTAATATCTTCAAAACAGTTAAGAAATCGTGGGAAGTACGATTTAACCATTCAAAAGCTTACTAAATTCTCTAAAAAAAAGATTCTGAAGCAAATTTCGATGGGGCAATGTCAGTCGGAGAAGTAAGTGCTTAAAACTACGAAAGTGTTAGTTTTGTTATTTTAAACGGGTTTTTGTCACTGTTTACCTCACTTTTGTTTTTTAAGTTTATTTAACGGTGGAATGAGTATTTCATTAAAGCTGAGAAAATAAGAATCATATTGGTAATAGAGTTTTCCTAGAGTGAGCGTCGCGATGACGGGAGAGTCCCATCCGTTTAGAAAACTGTCAGTTTCCATATGTGGCTCTTTAAGCTTCCTTCTCTTTGAGATTTTATTTTATATTTTTAACGACAGATCAAAACCTACCGATAGCTGCTACTATTCCTTTATTAATCGCACTTCGGATAAGAACGGAACCGCGCTAAGATGATGCAGTTCCTGCGAGTCGGACTTTTATTTTATAGACAAACGGGCGAAGCGTCGCGAAGTGGTCCCAATTCAAAAATCATGATGTAAAAAATAGTTTCTGTGGGCGAATTTCATTCAAATTTGATATTACGTTTATTGAACGTTGTGTCAAGTTGTTTTTAGACCTAGTTTTATTAAAGTAGGTCACGAAGGAGGGGAGTTAGAGCGGGATTTCATCCAAATTTGGTTTTAAGTTCATTTTCTAATTAAAGAGCTGTTTTATGTTGGATTCATACTTTAAGCGCAGTTCCTCCCTCCCTCCATAGGGAGGAACCCCGCTTATAAGGTTGATCTCATGAAACAATCCGGAAGTGCCGACTAGAAAATTTCGCGTTTCAGAACCCCTAGAGACCGAAAATAACGGTGGTTCAAATTTGTATATAAATATATATATATATATATATATATATATATATATATATATATATATTTGTCTGTTCGCTCTGTAGCTCCCAGACGAATGGTCCGATTTAAATGAAATTTGGTACAAAAATCTTTCGTCTAATTTGAAAGGTCAAGTTCGTTAACCAGCAAAATCCGCCTACTGGAAGATGGCGTTTGGGGCGAAATTCGCGCAAAAAAAAATCGTAACGCTTACGTTTTTGAGTTCATAAGCTTGTAAGTACTCGTTTTATATGCTTCTTGGGCTAGGAAAACGAATGAAACCATTTTCAAGGCGATAGCTTTAACCGTTTTCGAGAAAATTAGAAAAATAGTTTTTGAATACCGTTTTTGGTTTGGTTACTTAAAATCATGGGATTCGGTTAAAATATTTTCTGCATGTTTAAATTCCATACATACAAAGATGTGTAAATGTTGGTTACGTTTGGAGTTAAGGAAGAATTAGAATAAAATATTTTATTAAGAGACATGAAAAGTTTTGGGAACTTCGCATATTTTCCTTAATATCTCGAAAACAGTTGGGAAATCGTTATAAGTGGATAGAAACTATTCCAAAGCTTACTAAATTCTCTATAATTAATATTCTGAGAAGATTTTCGATTAGTCGATGTCAATCGGAGAAAACGGTGATGGAAACTTTGAATGTGTTCTTTTGAACGGGTTTTCGTAGTTGTTTATTTTGATTATAAAGGACGTAAGAGTGAAGGAGCGAGAGGGGTTTGAACGTAAAATATCTAAATTTCCACCAACACTAACTGAATCTATACTGTTTTCCAACTGAATACTAGTTATTTATTATGTCATTTATAACATGAAAATATATATTTTCATCATTTGTGACGATGAATGAATTAATAAAGTAAACATATTTTTACAGATTTACAAAAATTGCTCTAACAAAAATAAATTACAATTTACAAACGAGCTTTGGCAGGGCCCATCAGATCCAACAAAAAAAAACAAAAGGATAACTTCTCTATAATGAATGAACATAAATATTGAGGAAACAATAGAATTAAAATAAAATCAAAATCTGATTAATCGAACAGGAAAATTTATACAATAATATAATTTATTCTTTATATATGGCCAAGGTCAAAAGAATAGTACTCCAATTCTCTTTGTACTATTTATTGTTTGTACGCCCTACATGTTTCGTGGCCTTTATGCCACCTCCTCAGGGGCCATTACATCCTAAAAATTTTTAACAAATTTTTAATAACATATTTTTCATTTTCGTAAATCCATTAAATTTATGTCATTAATATATTATAAACGAATCAAATTACATTTTCTAAACTAAATCCTAACCCTAAATCTATTGTTAAAGTATAATAAAAATAATATTATATTGCACATACCCTATGTGTGGATAGCTCGCCACCCATACTAAGACTGAGGCTAGCTAAATCATCTGTGTCGAGAGGCTTAGTAATCAGCTTATTACGATAAGTTCTATGAAGGCCTGTACTATTGTTTTTTTCACTGGACTGTTCGTTATTTTCTAATGTTATTGTAAAATATTTTATTTAAAAATTTAATTTCTGTCTGCTTATTTACAGAGTTCCTGTTTTTAATAATGTGGATATTTTCCTTTATTTTTCGCTTGATATTGTTTCTGTCCCTGTCAACTATTGCTATGTCGTCCAAGTCAAATGTATGTCCGTTCTTAAATGCTTGGTCCGTTAGAGCTGTTTTATTTGATTTCTCAAATAAAACAGCTCTAACGGATATGTTCCATATACCTTTGGAAAAAGGGATATGGAACATGACGAAGCACGGCCAGACTCGATAAAAAAGAAGAGAACATTTATCCAGACACAAATAAAACAGCTCTAACGGACCACGCATTTAAGAACGGACATACATTTGACTTTGACGACATAGCAATAGTTGACAAGGACAGAAAGAATATCAAGCGAAAAATAAAGGAAAATATGCACATTATTAAAAACAAGAACTCTGTAAATAAGCAGACAGAAATTAAATTTTTAAATAAAATATTTTACAATAACATTAGAAAATAAAGAACAGTCCAGTGAAAAAAAACGATAGTACAGGCCTTTATAGAACTTATCGTAATAAGCTGATTACTAAGCCTCTCGACACAGATGATTTAGCTAGCCTCAGTCTTAGTATGGGTGGCGAGCTATCCACACATAGGGTATGTGCAATATAATATTATTTTTATTATACTTTAACAATAGATTTAGGGTTAGGATTTAGTTTAGAAAATGTAATTTGATTCGTTTATAATATATTAATGACATAAATTTAATGGATTTACGAAAATGAAAAATATGTTATTAAAAATTTGTTAAAAATTTTTAGGATGTAATGGCCCCTGAGGAGGTGGCATAAAGGCCACGAAACGTGTAGGGCGTACAAACAATAAATAGTACAAAGAGAATTGGAGTACTATTCTTTTGACCTTGGCCATATATAAAGAATAAATAATTAGACGTAAATAAAGGTCAGAAATACGTGGAAAATAATAATATAATTAAAAACATAAATCCAGCTAATAATGAAATTCCTGTATTAGAAATTGTCTGCATTTACAAATCGCCTGAGCTCCTTCAGAAAAGGACAAACTGAAAGGAAATGGAAGGTGTCTACTTGTTCTTCACCTTGCACATGTAGCAGCGGGACCTCTCTCCTATTCGGCAAGGCTTTATTATTTGTGTCTTTGGGAGGATATATATATATATATATATATATATATATATATATATATATATATATATATATACATATACATATACATATACACACATATGGTGATGCGATGACTTCTTCCAAAATATGTTCTTTCTGTAAGTCAAATGAAATCATTTGATTATTTTGTAACACTGTTACAAGTTTTAGCTGTTTGTAAGTTTCAATGATGTGACCAGGAGTAGTTTTAGTTATAAGCTCCTGAAAAGGTACTATAACAGAGCAAAACATGTAGAAGAAGGAGTAAACTATTTGGAGACGCAGAATTGTATTTTTATTATTGAACTTCTGACACATTTAAGTGATTTTAGAAATAATTTAGAGAAATATTCTTAATATAAGTGGTCTCGTAGCGTAAAAACATAATCTTGCATATCCAACCTAAATCCTACTTAGTTTAATTGTATTATCACGTTGGTAACAGTTTAAGATTTACGAGAAATGCAGCTTACCTTTTGTGAATTGCTCTTTCCTGCTGAGTGGGAAGTTGTCATTGAGTGTAGGAAGAGTTCCAAGGTTCAAGATTTCTATAAATCCTCTATCTTATTTCCTTCTTCTTATCACTTCTAATTCCCATTTATACAAGTAGTGCGCTCAACAAAGCGTCAAAAAAATATTTTTGTGTTATCCATTCATTTTCCTCTACATCTTCCTTTTATTCATATCATATATCCTATTTCATGGAGATTCGAGGGCTATAAATGAAAGGCAGCGTGAAAGTACGGTAGCTTATATTGACAGGACAACTGGCCTGGACGGAATGGTCATGAGAGAAGAGTGGAGTCTTCTAGAGAGTGAGTAGGGCTAGGATTTAGTTAGGGGAATCGTGGGAATTATAGAGCAATGCAGGTCTCTAACTGCTCATGTTGGGTTTTGCTGTCTAGAGTCTAGTAGAGAGTGAGTAGGGCTAGGATTTAGTTAGGGGAATCGTGGGAATTATAGAGCAATGCAGGTCTCTAACTGCTCATGTTGGGGTTTGCTGTCTAGAGTCTGCGTTCCTTCCTGTCCTATGCTTGTCCTCACACCTAATTACTTTCCTTTGAGCTCACGTTTTGAATTTGCTTTGTATATATGACTTGGCTTACTTACAAATTATCAATTATATTTTTATCTTTTGGTTTTAACCGTGTTTTTTTCTGTATCCAGTAGGTAGGCTGAATGAAGATTTGAAGAAATTCTTCAAAACTTCTTCAATGAGTGCAACCTTAATAGCTACATTTCTTCGGCAAGTGCTAAAACGGGTTAGAAGAAGGGAACATCTAGCGGGGAAAGTATAATGCAGTAAATTCGTGAAGCTAATGAAAATTAATATCTCAATATGCCAGGACTATCACGCAAAAAGTTGTAAAGACAAACTCCCCTATAATTCTTGTTAGAGAGGGCAAATCTGGGGGTGGCTGAAAAAGATGGCCAACATAGATTGCGTGATTCCCCTTTAACTAGAGGTCAATATTTCTTAATTTTGCGTTAGGGTGGCTGACCCGAAGGGAAAGTAATTTAAATAATTGTTGGAAATATAGAGTGGGCTGCCAATCGATCAACATCCAAAGTTGGGGGAGTTGGGGACTACAATATCCTCTAGTGCCTTAGGCCTTCCAATCTAGCCTTTCTTTAGGCTCTATCTTAGGCTCAATAATCCTTTATGGCTGTAATTATTCGTAGTTACCTTGTTACGGTCGTGATAAATTTCGGTGTTAAGTGGCCAATTAGGACTCGACCCACATTTACCCTCCTTTTAGAAATATTAACTAAAAGTTTATAATAATAAAAGTTCGATTTACGGGAACTGAGTCATCTTAGAAAGTTTCAATAATATCTTTTATAAATCGAGATAGGCCCCGCTCAATTGTACGAAGATGTAATTAAATATATAACGGTCTGGTAGCAGTCTAGAGAGTAAGTGAGCAGAGTACTTACTTGCAGTCCATCAAGCAAGCACGTTTAGGGACGTTTCGATACTAGTAAATACGAATAGGTACTCGATACATTAGATTCGATACCAAGTACTAATAGCATCGAATCAATCTTACGATACTTACTCTGTATCGAAACAAAAGGACAAAACATTTAGTTGTAATAAGAAATCTGTGAATCGATATTTCGACTCTATATTCATTGGAAGCCTTATTCAGCACAGGAAGAAAGACCGCGATACCTTTTAAACGACCATGGATGAGTGTTCGGGTTCCAACACATCCATGGTCACATAAAAGTTATCGTCATCTTCCTCCTAGAGATGTGGGGTGGAAAATTTTCAGCTTTGTTTTTCCGGAATATTTTTCCATTTAGAAAAGGCTATTTTTTAGTAAATTTGTTCTAGGACATATATGAGCAATCCATATTCTCTAATATTAACTTCTGAACCATTTAAACAAAAACTTTAGGTTATAATTCAACTTTACGTTATAATTCACACGAATAAAATTAAATTTGAGTATATATTACCTAACAATTGTCATATTGCTTATGGAATAACTCATAAAAAGGCAATTCACCCTATTTCGTAATAAAAGAGCACTCACAGAAAATGAATTACTCATTTCTCTTAATATTTGATAAACAAGGTTGTAGCGGAAACCAGTTCCACCACTCTGTACTTGCTGCAACAGTTTTAAGGAAATTCGCCTCATTTAAACTAGATTGGAATTAAAAAAAAAAAATATCATACTCCTCTCTGTCAGGAATAATGGTTAACCAGAAAATAACAAATGTGTGGACGTTCTACATTTTGTAGAAGTCCAGGAAGGCAACAAAATTATAGCTAAATGCAAATATTGTGGTGTAAATAGATTGACAGATTAACACAAGGCGAAGCTGATATCAGTCTCACCAAACCTTCATTTGATGAGCGATGACATTGTCATTCATTCAAATACTGCTTCTTCTTCTGAGCAGAGAGAGAAAAACGTTATTTTTGAAAAAAAAAAAAAAGATTAGTTGCTTAACTATATTGGGTTGATTTCCACACTGAGTACTTACTAACTAGTGGGCAAAGGAACTAAAGTTTAATATATAAAAAAAAATGTGCAAATTGACAAAAAAAAACTAAATAAAAAACTAAAACTATAATGATGAAAATATTTGTAAAAATGTTTAAAAAAATAAATTAATAATACAAATAAAATTAAAGAAACACACATTCTCGAATTCTTCATTTCATTAAATAAAATCATAGTGTTCCACAGTTAGATGCTTGTAAAATTGCGATCAAAATCATATATGTAATATATTTGATTTCTTCCCATAAATCCTTGAATGTATAAACTTCGATTTTAGTTCGGTTCCTCCCTTGCTCCATAGGGAGGAAACCCGCTTATGAGGTTGACCTCAAGACGCTATCCGGAAGTGCTGACTATAAAATTTCTTGTTTCAGACCCATTTATCTCGATGATTGAGCTCAAATTTATATATCTCTTTGTCCTTTATAAGTTTGCTTGGAAGGGGGGAAAATCAAAAGGGCATCCTATCCATAATATAATATAGTTAATAAAAATACTCCAGTGTTGCTTCCTTGAAGTATCTAGCAATGAAGGTTTATTTTACAATACCGTGAACATGTGGCTTGGAAAATTTTCTGATTCAAAATTTTCCGGAAAACCCACATCTCTACTTCCTCCGCACCTCGGCATGAAGTACTGAAGAGAGCTGCCAAATAACATCCCGAAACGGTCAAAATATAGATATTTCTGAGAATTTGACGTTTGCTCTCAGCCGAATCTCAACCAATCCTTGACTTCCTATCACTGTAACAGCTATCATCATCTAATTTTAGTTATAATGTTCCCTTGTTCTGAAATTTTAATTTATCAAGGTTATTCAAAAATTTGGGAACTATTTGAAAATTTCCTTGTTTTATAATGGCGTTTAGGCTATTTGCACCAGTTTGTCTATTTGTTGCCCCCATTTCTAAATATCCATGCCGGAACCTCTGTCAACGAGTCTATCACTGAAAGAGGTATTCAAACTGGAATCTCATGGATTCTCTATCCATGGATGGAGAGTGCAAAATCGTTTTACAGATCTCTACTAGTAGTATGGATAGAAGAGAACTGTTCTCCTCAATTAAAACATTCAGTTATATATATATATATATATATATATATATATATATATATATATATATATATAAAGATAGATAGATGTTTGTGTATATACTAGTATACTAGCTGCTGGGTGAAGGATGTGTAAACTCTGAAAACATTCTTGTGTGATAATAAACAGAATTTGACTGCTTATTGGTAAGAAGAAAAAACTTTACCCAAGCACCAGTTCCCGCTGTGGCTTCGAGGTTGAAGAAGTTGCCCCTTGCATTGGCTAAAAGAAGGAAGGAACGGACCATTGAACAAGAAGTTAATAGAAGACCCAAGGGACACCTCTGCCTGACCTCGATCCAAAGAGTCTTTCCATTCCTCCATCCCCTTCAAGTCTAGAAGTATCAAAACTACGATATTCTTTAAAAAAAAGAAAAAAAAAGAAAAAGAAACACTCCTTCAATACTTCTGACCCAACCAGGTCCAAAAAAACAAAACAAAGCAACGTTATGCTGGAAAAACAGACAATTTTTCAAACCCACTCAAATTCAGAAAAAAATATACTAGTTCTATGTTTCTAAACCCTTCCCTAGAAAAAAAAAGCAAAGCTACGTTTTTCTGATAAAGAAACAATCATTCCAAGATTCGAACGCAATAAAGTACAGAAGAAACAAAACTTTATTATACTGGAAAAAAACAAGATATCCTTCACGTACAAAACTACGTTCTTCAGAAAAACCACACACTCCTTCCAGACTTCTAGCTCCTTCATGGCACCAAAGGGACAATGCAACGCTCCTCTGAAAAAAAAAAACAAACAATGAATAAAGCTGCGTTCTTCTGAAAAAAAAAAGAAATATTAAATTAACTTATAAATGGCGGAAGGTGAATAAATATTTAAGAGCTCCTTTTATTGGATAGAACTGAAATAATGGAGCTGTGCAATATGAAAACAAAAACTTCCTACAAACGATTATAATCTATTATTGGTTTCTCTTTATTATATCTATTATTTAAACATCTATAAAACAAATAGAGTTGCCAAAATCGTTATAAATTTAACTTTATTTATTTACTAAATATTCATTTTTAATTTAAGTAAATATTCATTTTCACTTTATTATTATTTAAATTTTTTAACTTCCATTATTATTAACTACGAATTTTTAGACGGGGTTTCTATAAGTTACCACCCTTTTCTAGCCAGGACAGGGGTGATGCCTTTTCTTTTTTCTAAAGAAAAGTCATCACCCCATGGTGGGATCGAACACATGACCCTCATTTTCACTTTAAGTAAATATTCATTTTCACCTTGTTGTAATGTTGTGTATCGCTTACGGAGTGACAACAAGAAATCGCTCAACACAGCGGCGAAGAGGTATTGCTTGCCTAAATAACAAGGCTTATCGTTGCAACAACTATCTGTCTCGTAACGACACGATATGCAGTTAGAAAAAAGTATCGCTTAACGCTTTCATCAATCGTAATCACTGAGAACGGGTCTTAAGTGTCGATAGCGGCAGTGTTAAATCAACATTGTTTATCCATCGTTGCATAAATTAAAAAAATATTCTTAAAGATGAATACTTTGAAAGAGAATACATTGTGTTCGGTCCTTGGATATTTGGGTTCATTGTGTTAAGGATAGGTCAGCCTAGGGAAAAACTTGTAAAAGCTTTTTGATTTTTTCAGAGGATTGTTGTACTTGGACGAACGTCTTTGCGGGTGGACATCATAGTTAGAAGTTTTCTGACA